>KL287521.1:92284-130756 GCA_000699545.1 Podiceps cristatus | reverse complement strand
TGGGGGGGGGGGGAGAGCATGTGGGAAGAGGCTGTTTGAAAGACGTATATTAAAACTGATAGTTTAGAACGTTGCATCCTGGAGGCATGGCACAAGCCTCCCTACATCTTCCAGCCGCCTTTCTGAGGAAAAGAGTGCTAGCTCCAATTTACAGGTCCAGAGGCAGATACAGATCGGTGCGCAAGGACTTTGTTCAACCTATGCTCTGAAGATCACATTGGCCTCTGGAAATAAATCCAATTTGCAAATTTTCTCCTCAGATTACCTCATTTCCCATTTTGTCCACAGGAAGAAAAAGCATAATGAAAACTTTCAATTAAATTAAGGAAGGAGAGAAAATAATTTCAGACATTTCTTTTACTGTCTTCACTAAGAAGAGAACAGGAAGGTTGAAAAAGAAGTGACATTTTCTAAACTGTTTTATTTTCATATTTGTCAGAAATATTTTGAAACAAACTAAATTTAGAAATGTCTCTTGGCTGCAGCAATTTTTCTTTTTTTAATAGGAAGTTCTGTATGAGATATTTTTTTTTCCCCTAATAGAAATAGTATTTCCAGTCTCAAAATCTAATTGCTTCTCTTTCCATCTAATAGCAGCTTTGCAAACCCAACCTTAAATTCTACTTGGGTCATAAAACGGGAGACCTGGAGTCTCCAGTTAGTGTGTTTGTGGCTTTGCCATTGCTGTTCATTTTCCACGGAGGCCACTCCAATATCACAACGACGGACGTAAAAAACAACAGCCTGGGATTGACAATGAACAGTAAACATCCCCAGTGCTCATGCTGATCTTTTGAGTTGGTCCTGTCTGTTTTGACTTTGATGTCCATGATTTGCCTTGTTCTCCACAATCTGCTTCTCTTCCCCACCAGGCCCAGGTGCTGTGTCCCTAGCCCAGGTCTCATCTTCACTCCTCCCAGTGTTGTTTGTGGGGCAAGGGCAAGAAATCGTCTCAGATATGCTATGAAAAGGAAAATGATAGCACAAACATATGCTACCCTGCTTTCTTTGCATAATCTCTTTGTTTAAATTTCAATCAGTTCAGTGTACGACCGGCAGTAGATGAAAACTGGGTAAACAGACACAAAACATCCTGTCTTGGTGGTTTTTTTTTTTTGCCATGTAAGCTGATCAAAAACAAACAGAGAGCTAATATACAGAAACATTCACATGATTTCTGGCTGCGTAACAACTGTAGGTAGTGAAATTAGTTTAGGCAGGCTGGGTGTGGGCCAGAATGCAAAAGGATGCCTTTTAAGTGGCTAGCAATTCAATTGTGTTAAACAGCTCATTGGTATCCTGCGCCTATAGTGTCTGAGTACCTGCAATGGTTCATTAGTTTTTATCAACAGCCATGATGAAATCATTGCGCAGCTTTCATATTTCACAGAGACATTACTGCTGACCCCTGGATAAACAATAAGGGATCAGAGGAGCAATGCAGGGGGGACGTTCCGTAGGCACTGCCTCCATAGGTGAAGAGACATCTCTGCTGGGTCAGATGCCTGAAAGACACATAAGGGCTCCAGAGCTGAGGGAGAGGGATGATAGACGTCTTGTGCGTTCGTTGGTCTCAGCATCTGAAAAAGTGTCATTGTTCACATTAATCTGTCTCACAGCTGCCTTGTTCTGGGCAACAGACAAAAGCTGCAGTGAAGATCTCCACTCACTCTTTGTTCTACCAAAGCACTTCACCCCCACGTGCTTTCAACAACTCTTGTTTTCCAGTCCTCGTAACGCACCTTGACTTTTCCTTGTCTTGCTATTTTACGTATTTCAGAGCCCAATTCCAAATACTAAAGCACAGTCCTTACTACTTGCATTTATAGGCAACTCTTAAGCAAGAATGACATCCTTTCTATTGGATACACAACATGGATGCTCAAACAGATATACGAAAGATACTTCTTTACTTAAATCTTCTGTTAACAAGAAGAAATAATAGTTTTTAAATGAACCTTTTGAGAATTCTTCAACCGAGTTTTTAGTATTTTTAAACCACAAAACTTCAATCTCTCCTGTAAAACCAACCAGTGCTTGTAAATACAGCTACCTTTCTTTCATCGTTAACCTGACATGTGATTTCATCTCAAGTCCCAAGGCACAAATGCTAGGAGAAAGCTAACTGATAAATCTGGAGCACCCTGAACCCCCTCACACTACACGTACATACAACATAGTAGCCGGTCACTCAGAATAAAAATTAGGATTGTCCAGATTTTGACATCAGCACCTTTTCTATAGACTCGTGCTGATTCATTCCTGGTTGAGAGGATGACCTTGCAACATCCTTCTTTTATAGTTGTCATTAAAAAAGAAAGAAAACTCAAAACCTTCCAGAGAAGTGGATCCTCTAAAATTTTATTCTTAATTTGCAGAATCTACTTTAAAGCCTACTGAAGTCAGTCACAGCATCTTTCTCTTTTTGTGCTAAAAAGGTACATTTCTTTGTTGAAACATTTTGAAAAAGTGACAACTATTCTGAAATTTTGTTTTGGAAAATCTCCTCACTTGTGACATGAAGTGTTTCAGAGGTGGGTGACGGCAATGCGGGTAATGACAGTAATGGAATCTTTTGAGGGTTTTTTCTTCAAAATGAGTATTTGAAATAAAATTCATAAACAGAAATCTTTTCCAGTTTATCATTTTAGGCAAGTTATCAGAAAAGAACATTCCTGAAACCTTGTATTAAATATCTTAAAAAAAAATTTTTTTCATAACAGAAAAAAATCATATTGCAATATTTTACATGAAGTTGAACATCTAGATCCTGACCAATTCTATTCTATCTACTGACCTGCAAAGAAAAGCATAGCTGGAGACAGGAATGATCCATCCTTCATGTATGTTAGGATAAAATTCAAGTTACTCTAATTGACACAATTGCCATCTGAATAAGGAGTAAAAGAAAAAGGAACCATGACATCAGCTAAAACAAAACCAAAATAAACATGCAGCAGAAGATGCACTGGCTCACTTGTTTAGTTACACCTGTGGATATTTATTTCACTGAAATGGTGAAGAAAGCTATTATTAAACATGCTGGACTCTGTAATATCTGTTAAAAAATGACTCATCAAGCAGAGTGTTTTCTGAGCTTTGGAAGTAAGTTCTGATCTGACGCAGTGTTGCATCCATCACAACGTGGAAGAAGCATTCTGGGGACAATACAGGCTTTTGTTTCTGATGGAAAATTTAATTTGGTGTCCTTCTTTAGGTAGCGCAGCTGGGGATAATTACACATTTCTGTCACATACTCCAAATGCTCCCTGCTCTGTGGGAGGGTAGGAGGTGTGAACGCGGTGGCCTGACCACTCTAATGGAATATTAAAACCCAGAGAAAACCAGCCAATGACTCCCAGCTTGGAGACCGCGTTGTGGACTCTGTTTTGTCCCTGTCCCCGTACGCCTGCTGCTTTGCAGCCTCTGCCGAACTTGTACAGCTCCCCGCCATTGCCTGCGCCTCCGTGGTGAAACACCTCGAGTGCCGAGCGCTCCTCTCCCACGGGCAACCCTGTCTCCTTCCCCTCCGCCCGGTCCTCTGCAAGCCCTGACCTTCCCCACACAAAGCTTGCCTGAGTGCTCCATCCCATTCCTTTTCCTGAGCTTTGCAAAGAGCTTTGAATTTGCACACTGTTGGTTAATAATATATGAATGTATATGTTTATCGCTCACAGTGTTTAACTTGGTGTGTTTGTTTTATGTATAATGAGACACAGCTAATGTGTTTACGTTCATGGTTCAGCATCTCGAATAGGTCATCAAAACGTCCACCTTTACTGCACTGATTTATTAAATGGCTCATAGAAATGGCCTCTCTTAGTCCATTTTCTCCTGTATGGTAATAAAATCAAAGTGTACAAATGTCAAAATACATACAGGTATACTAAAATCCAAACATAAACCAAAATAAAGTAATCTTGTGTGTATGCCTGAGCATAAGCACAGAAAACTCAGTAATCCTGCTTAAAATCACCAATACACTTCAAAAAAAAAAAAAAATAGCCCTAAACCCCTTATATAATACCTGGGTGCATCATTGAGCTTGTGCCTTGGTGCATTTGATGTATTTCTTTGAATATTTTCTCCAGTTGTTCAGGAAAAGTCTTTCTCTTTGCCTCTCACCCATACACTGAAGCTCTGTGAAACAATTAGTGACCAGCACCAGGGGCAGGTATTTCCCATTGGTGTCTGACTTCAGCAGGTTCCTCCAATTTTACTCCCAGTAATTTTCTGGGCCATTGTATTGTCACTATGCAGCCACTTCAGTATCTTAATATCACATTCTCTTCCTACAGGGTGCTGTCAAAATAGTCTGCTAAAAGAAAGAAACAGGTGAGCCAAGTATTTTAATGGACTGAAAAAATAGCGATGCCATTTTCACAGGATCACAGGATCACAGGATTTCTAGGTTGGAAGAGACCTCAAGATCATCGAGTCCAACCTCTAACCTAACACTAACAGTCCCCACTAAACCATATCCCTAAGCTCTACATCTAAACGTCTTTTAAAGACCTCCAGGGATGGTGACTCCACCACCTCCCTGGGCAGCCTGTTCCAATGTCTAACAACCCTTTCAGTAAAGAAGTTCTTCCTAACATCTAACCTAAAACTCCCCTGGTGCAACTTAAGCCCATTCCCCCTCGTCCTGTCACCAGGCACGTGGGAAAACAGGCCAACCCCCACCTCACTACAGCCTCCTTTAAGGTACCTGTAGAGAGCGATAAGGTCGCCCCTGAGCCTCCTCTTCTCCAGGCTGAACAAGCCCAGCTCCCTCAGCCGCTCCTCATAGGACCTGTTCTCCAGGCCCCTCACCAGCTTCGTCGCCCTTCTCTGGACACGCTCAAGCACCTCCATGTCCTTCTTATAGCGAGGGGCCCAAAACTGAACACAGTACTCGAGGTGCGGCCTCACCAGAGCCGAGTACAGGGGGAATTTTCATTTATAAAGGCCATGAAATTAGATTACCATTGGTGAAAAAGAAGGCAAGGCTGGCATCATTGTAATGGGCTGAAATCCTCCTCATGTGATAAACTTCAGGGTTTTGTGTAAAGGACAGATTACCAGAACTGAAGCCACACTTATGGCCCCATCCTGTATACTTGGGAGCTGTAACCGTACCTACACAGAAATAAAATTTTATACATTGTCTGGTCTTCTAGCTCAATAAGACTGCACATTTCTGTAGGCAGTGCAGGATTTTTTTTTTTTTTTGCAACTGCTACCAGCGATTGAATTAGCACCACAGAGCTGGTTAGCTATTGATAGCAGTGAGCAGATGAGCTTTCAGACTGCAGTAGCTATAGATGTGTCATTATGGAGTGAAAAGGACTATTATGTAAAGCTTTCGCCAGCACAGCTCCACATAAGGCCTTCCCTTACATCTGGGTAAGAACCAGAGGGCATCTCAATACTCTGCTGGCATTTCTAGTCACACCAGATATGTAACACAGATTTGGTCCACTGATCAGTGATTGTTGGCTGAGTTTTCCAAAAGAAAGGCTGACTGAATGAACATGCTCTGGAGAAAAAAAAAAACAGCAAAAAAAACCAACAAAAAACCCCCCAAACATCTAGGAGAACATCTGTGAGCTCTTAACTTCCTCATTCATCCTCTTCAAATACAAATACTACTCCAGAACTGAAGTCATGACATGACAATATATAATTGCAACAGCCCAGTCATATATACCTATGAGGGCTAGAGGACCCTTTGTCAGAAAATGATGTGAAAATTGTCCAGGTTTGCTAAAAGCATCAAAGATAGTGGAACAAGATAAACCCTAACAATAAATATTTTTTATTTAATTATTGTTTATTTATTTTTCAGTTAACTTCTTTGTTTTAAAGTTAGTGGCTCAGAACACACAGCAAGGAAATTTGCTACCTCCTAGGATAAATTTATGCCATTTAATTCTCAGGATTTCTGTTTCAGCCCCTAGGATGTTGGCCAAGAAAGCAGTTGCTTGGCCATGAGGTTGATTGTCACTGATTTAGATTGTGCCAAATCTGTAGCAAATTTCAAGAATCGGCAAAGAAATGGAGTGTGCCAGCATTTGGCTGTGGATAAGATAAAGATTCATTAGGATCCTCAGCAGTAATGTTGTCCTTTTTGCCTTCTCCTCCTGAGAAATCAGGGCTCATCCTCTTTTGTTTTGCTACTTATCATGCGACCTATAACTGAAGTCATTCACTTTCTCTGGAATAGGAAGTCTCTAAGTGAGGCAGAATAATATTTTACTTGCCAGCTACAGCTTTGTTTTATATATTTAATTGTAAACAAGGAAACATTTACTTTGGAGAAAGACATTGAAGTTCAATGCGTTAGTGAAGGAAGTTAGTTTAGCACGCGTTATGCACTGCTCTTGTTCCTTGCCAGAGACACGCATAAGGAAAATGTGAACTAAGTGGTTCATGGCCAGAAGCGTATGCTTACACCTATTGACATCTGCAAATTTTTACTTTTTCTTCCTTATATGCTAAAAGTCACTCAAAAATAAATACTAGATCCTGGGATTTCAGACTGATCACAGGCCTTCCCAACGAGTCCCAGATGATGCTGGTTCTGGCTGTTCCCATGTCATCGGCCGTGTCACAGACTGCCTGTACCGGAGAGGTCAGGTCTGCTGTGACGCTTACACAGATCCAGTTGCCATCGTGTGTGACGCAACAGGAAAGCAGACAAAGCCCCGGTCCCTCAAGGTATTGCGACACCTGCCTGACACTGACTCTGAACTGCGCTCGGCAGCTGCAATGGGAGCGGAGATGGCCGTACCATCCCTGCCCTACCATGTCATCAGGAAATCCTACTACCCCACCCAGAGCTTTGCAGCTTGTAGCCTTCTTCACTGCCACTCCCACCCCCGACAGCAATTCATTAAGTCTCTTGATGCATCTGAGGCATCTATAAATATTTATGGTCACAGGCTGATACGACTTCCTCAAAGTCACAGAGGACTTGCATCATGGAGCAGAAAGCTCATTTTGCTTTAACCACAGGGTCATCCTTGTTAAACAGGGATGCCCAGTGCCCTGCTCTGCCCAGCAGTGCAGACCCCCAGGGCAGCGTGGTTCTGTGCCAGCCCCTCCGCAGCCAGCCCTGCCTTGCCGCGAGGGTACCTGTCCCCACTGCTGAACTGGTGCCCGCCTGCTCCTGCCCCTCGAACCTTCACTTCACGAAAGCAGGCTGGGCACCGAGCCCCTGCAAGGGCTGCTCTTAGGCTGCCTGGCTCAGGCAGAGGAGCAATAAAGAATTGCAAATGCTTTTAAGGCACATTGACTTTCAGAACTGGGAAATGCAGTCATTTTTCATTTATTTATTTATTTGTTGGGCACAGCATCTCATGTATATGGAATGTTTTCTCCCTTTTCTGACAAGAGATTGCAGGGTAAATTAGTAGTATATTATCAATAGGAGATGTATTTGATATTTAAAGAAAACAAACCAAAGAACCCCAAAAAATCAAAACAGTGCATGAAAGTGAATTAGGAAATGCAGAAACTGAAGGGGTGATCTTTGTCCTGGCAGAAAATGATAGCTGAAGAGGGGTTGATGACAAAGAACATGTTCCTGAGATGCTTTGCCTGCGCAGGGACGTGGAAAATGTCCTCCACAGCGCTTCTCATCTTTCCTATAGAAAGGAGTGATGTGCTCTTACTGTCTGTCTTGATATGGAGGGAAGTTGACTCGGCTAAGTCATGGCTGAGCATTCAAGGCAGTGTCTGATGGTTGGTACCTTCTTGCTTATGCAGCTGCTCCAAAATAGAAGTCGTCTCCATGTAAACGCTTCCTCTTTAAGGACTACCACATATTCAGACAGGGACAAGGCACAGAATTGAATAAAACTAACTTGAAGGCAAGTTTTGAAAATCCAACATTAAAAAAGAGAGCCTGTCTCTTCACTCTCTAGTAAAGCAGCCTTTGCTAGTCTCTGTCCTTTTTTTTTATTTTTTTTAAAGGCTTTTTTTTTTTTTTAATATCTTTAGAGAAATATCTTCTTTGGCAGTGAAAATTAAAATGAAACTTAAGGAAAAATAATCTATGGGTACAGAGCTGAGCATTGTGTGTGGATAGATTAGAGTTAAGGCTCATTTGCAGGAGAAAAGCCAGCACAATATTTGCAGTGAAAAGAACAGAAAGGATCTTGCCCCCACTCTTTCGTTTAATAGAGGTAGTTTGGGGAAAATTTCTAATGAATCCTATCCAACCATAAAATCATGTAGAAAATGAATCGTATCTGACAATAAAATAAAAGTGAACCAAATTACAAGGTTCCTATATTCACAGGACAAATTAATTTCATGTTTGGAATACTAATTATTCACTGTAGAGCCTGCAACTGTTTATTGTCATTGCTTCGGTTGACGCCAGAAGAACTTTTGCACACCCAGAATGTGTGGTTTTGGCTGTAGCATCAAAGGGAAGGGAACGAAGTCTCTCAGAGCAGAAGGGGAAGCTTCCTGTGTGCCATCCCCTCTGCTAGCCAGGACAGTTTGTGGGAAGGCTTTTGATGGATGGATGATTTGTCCTTTGAAGTTGGAGGTAGGAAGAAAGCAAACCTTGATGGGGGTTGTAATTGACCCTCAAGGATACAATCTGACACAAGTTCCTCAAACTCCTCATGAAAAGCAGACAGAGTAGACATGGCCAGTGAGCCCTGCATCTCAGAGGAGCCTGGTTGTCTCCCCACAGACATTGTACCCTTAAGATCTAAGAGGCAGCTATCATTTGACATGGCTTTGTGGACCAACGGGTCTTTGGTACCTGGAGGAAAGCTGCAAAGAGATTCAGGTAGTTCAAAAGAGACACCATGAGAGAAAAAATGTGTTTGTACCATGCTGAATTGTAGTCAAAAACTACAAACAAATAGAGCATCTTCCCCAAATCCAAGAAGATTTAAAAAAATATACAGTAAAAAATTGTTTAACTACATAAAGGCTGTGTGTACACATAGTTTAAAAATCTTGTTAATTAAACCAGAACAAACCCCTCAAACATTAAACTAGTAAAACAACTTAACAAAGGTGATATTTCAGTGGGGAAGGTTGAATACTCAATTCCATTATGAGTTACGTTGATATGGCTGTTTCAAGGAAAGAGAAATGAGAAGTTGTTGCACCCAATAGGGAGCTTAGATCAATTATTTTTCCTGAAGAGGGTTCATTTTGAAATGCAAAGCTTCTCCTGATCTGCCAGTGGCTCCTTCAGTCTCCTAAAAATTCAAGTATATGTTACTGACTGACAAGTCTAATGGACTGCTTTTGCATGACACCAAAGCCACCACACTAAATTCAGCCACTCTGAATTTAGTTCAGAGTTGCATGACTGCTTCCATCCTCCCTAGGACCTTCTACCTGTACTCTGTACATTGTTGATGAATTCCCCTCTGAGGCAGTCAGCCAAAAGAAAAGACTGGGCTCCAATGACCAAGATTATTTTATGCACCTCTAAAATTGTTGAAGAGCCTGGGCAATGCGGTGCTGAAAATGAAGCAAACTACTCCTTGTCCAGTGTCTTTTTCCCAGGACCAACTTCTCCTTCACTGAAGCAAAGGTAGCCATTCTGGAGAATTTCTCAGGTAGGGCAAGCAGGGCCTAAAAGAGCTGAAGCAGAGAGCTGGATCCAGGATCACTGCAGGATGGGAGATACGCTTAGTCATTTGCATTCTCTGCGAAAGAAGAGGGGCTAAATATGAGAAGTGATGGTCGTCTGGGGAAGTCTGAGTGCTGCAGCCCTCATCTGTCGATGTTCTGATGGGACACTTCAGTGGTCTGCTTCTGAGGGGGAGAAATGAGATGTTACAGCACCCAGCAGGGTGCTTACAGCAACCATTTTCCTTGAAGACACAATGACAAGAAAAGATCTGAATTACGGAACAGTGGAAACTCAATGTTTGCTTCTAAGGCTTCTCCCCACTGTTTTTTTTCAGCAGGCTGGAGGGAATCGTTTCCATTGCACACCCTGTTTCATTTCAGTCCCTTCACACTATCTTCCATTTTCCATCTTTTCTTTGCCCTACTGAACTCACATTTGAGGGGGGTTGGACCAGTTCCAAAGCTGTCTTGCATCAGAGGAACTGTTTTTCCTATTGACTGAGATGAAGTTTTGGCTGAGAGAGTGCAAATGCTTCTCATGTTTTCCTCTTGCTTGCCTTTTGCCCAAATCCATGGCTTGTTCCATGTGATGACCCAATGTGTTATGCACTTGCTCATTTCACTGACCCCTTTCTTCTAGGCATTTAAACTGCTGCTCTCATTCTATGTAAACCCAACTTAAGACACTTTGACAAGATTTCCCACAACTTAAAAGGATTTGTGTTTAAAATACGTGCTTGCCAAGAAAGCTCAGGTTTGTTGTGCCAAGGGCTAGAGCCTTAACACTTGCTACTCGGTCCTGATGATTCAGTATTGCCCCCCTGCCAGGCACGCAGACTCACTTGTGTGGCATGCAAGTGGCTCCTGTGCTCCTCCTGCAGCTGAATCCATCCTGCATGCTCTTATTTCACTTGGAGTCCGATTCATCTGGAGGGAGATGGATGGGCTGCCCTGAGACTCCCAAAAGAGGGGGGGAGGGAGTTTTCATAAAAAAGGATTTTAAACAGATAAGAGAGATCTTCTGAAATGGGAAACAAAAGGCATGCAGAAGTAATGCAAGGTCACTGAAGAAAATAACTACTGAAATTCCTGGGAAGTATTGAAAGATTACAGAGAAAACATTGCAGAATGAATGGGATGAGTGGATCAAAACTAGACTGGAAGGACCAGTGGGGTGGGTGGAAGAGAGAAATGTTGCACACAGCAGTGATGGCTTCCTGCATTTTGTTCCAATGGATTTGACCCCTCCATCTGAAGCACTTAGGCTCTGAAAATTTTCTTAGAGTAAGAAAAAGGAAAAATATGCCTTCACCTTCATAGAGCAGAGAAACAAAGCCCCTTTCATATCTGCACTGGAGAAGAATGCAGTGTTCTTGTTCAATTCTTCTGTCTTTGCAGGAACGGTACACTCTAAGGGGTTTGCCAGCCATGAAAAGAAGAATGTGCAAGTAGACACTGGACCTTTACAGGAGAACATATTGCTGAAGATGTAGAGAAAAGTGTGTAAGATTTAGAGGGAAAATAATAGGAAGGGAAGGACAAAAGAGATCACGACTTTGTTAGAAGAGACTTCACCTATAATTTTAGTAAGAGTGAAGAGGAATCTGCCCTCCAAAATATTCAGATATATGTTAGAGAGTTACCTGCGCTCTTACATTACCACTGAAGCCTAATAATTTGTTTTGAACTTTCATTTCTGCTTTTTCTGAGGGGAGATGTTGTTAGAAAGCTCAGCAAAATAACAGTTGATAGCTGAAAATGTGGGTTTTTTTAATAGACAAATTTACTGTCATTGTAAGTATCAAATAATGTTCTTGGTAATAGCATTCTTTTCTCCTCAGCCAGCCACCAGAAATCCAATAAAACATGAGTAAGATGCTCTGGGAACTATGAATGCAAGACTCTTCCTACCAAAGACTATCCACAGACATGGAAAACTTCTTGGGATGTGGTCACTACTGCAGACTTGCAGCCTGGAATAGCTGGAGCTGTGGGCTATCAAATGAGTAGACCTCCTGCTGTCATCTCCAGAGGCCTGGCATAGCAACTGGTCAGCAGCCTCCACTGGCTTCCTGCAGATCCTGCTCAAAATGCAGGAATGGGAACCATTGCCTCTCTTGGAAGCAAAATAATTTGCCTTTGCTAGAGACAGCCCAGCTCCCCGATCCAGCTGAGCCCAGAACTCAGCAGCAAACAGGATCAAGTACTTCTGCACACAGAAGAAGATCCCTCTAATTATCCCTCTAATTATCAACTTCTTGCCTCTGGGCGAGCCAGCAGTTCATGCTGTCAGGCAACCAGGAGCAGCATCTCCACAGAGGCAATATACCATTGGTTTGTTGATCTGTGGTCTCTGGTGTCTGCATGAGACCAAAGTCCAGAACCGTATTGCCAGCCCAAGTCTGAACGTGTTGGTGATGTGGACATCCCCCTCCCACGGCCATGGTGATCCGAGGTGGCCGCTCATTAGCTCCCTTGTCTGCCCAC
The DNA here is from genome assembly GCA_000699545.1 of Podiceps cristatus. Lineage (NCBI taxonomy): Eukaryota > Metazoa > Chordata > Aves > Podicipediformes > Podicipedidae > Podiceps > Podiceps cristatus. The sequence goes on along the minus strand of KL287521.1, from coordinate 118,675 downwards.
GGAAGGGGAGCAGCAGCAGTGACAGCTGCACGCTAACCTTTCGCTGTGCTGCAGGGATGTTATCATGATTGAGCACCAGGTCATTAAGTCAACAGGAACCAATTTTTCTGTGGCTGTGACGTGTGCTAAGGCATGTACTGTGTGGGCTGGTTTCGGTGGTGTGAACACGTGTTTTGGGTGGTGTGAACTGAGACCACAAAACTCACAGCACACCCTCTGGCAGCTTCTTATGAGTAACGGGAGGAATAAGCTTTACACCTGTAATGGGAAAGGAAAAAGCTGCATGATCTCTTATTCACCGAGTTTGCCAGTAAACAAATATTTATGGAGCAAGACCTGCAAGAAAACATACTGTAAGTATTCAAAAAGATGAGTCAAGACCTTTAGAGAAAATAAAGGAATAGGAAAATTTTCTTTTTGCGATACTCAAAACTCCTATTTTACCATGATAATAGTAATAATCATCATCATTTTAAAATGTGCCCTGTATGCTTGAGGTTACAAAGGAGGAAAAATATCAGAAGTCATTGAAACATTTCATCTTGAAACCTAGTGCAAATAAAAAGGAGTTTTATAACATAATTACATTCCCATTAATATGTTAATCTCTTATATACAGACATAGAGAAGCAAATACATTATTTTAAATAATTAACTCTGTAGTGAAGCTTTATTGCTGGGAAAGAAGATTTCTCTATGGAAGGGTATTTAACATTTTAATTAAACTGTTTTTGATGGATGTTTACTGTTGCTTCTATTTCTGCTTAAAACAAAACCATATGATTAGGAGAAAATGTAATTTTTTCATGAGAAAGGAATGATTTCCTTTGAAGGAAACACTAAGGTTCCTTCTTCTTTGCTGTCTAGTCAGTGGACAGCAGTGCTATAGCATGCTTTAAGAGACAACATTTCTTATGGAAAGGTTCCATTTTGCTTGCTTTTTTTTTCCTTTCAATAATTTCTTTCTGTGCCACTGAACATTGCCATCATATTTGACCTTCCACTAGAAGGTTGCTTATGCTTTGGTGAGAGAAGAGAACTCAAGAAGGATGTTTTTCTCAGATAAAAGCTGCTAAAGAAACCAACAGCATGGGAAAAGTATCCTTAAGGAATTGCAGAATCACAAGATCTAGACAGGAGAAATGAAAAAAATTGGACAAAAAAAGAACAGGGCTGAAAGACATAAAGAAATGAAAGGCCTAGTAAGGATTGCCAGGCAGAGAATCTGGACAAAGTACTGCTCTGAAAAGAAGTCAGCAAACTTTATGCACAAACTGGTACTTGAGCCCGATACATAAACTGGTAATGGAAAGGCTTTGCAGATGGACACCTGCTTTCCAGACCTGAAAAGGTGGATGCAGATAGGTTAACTCTGCCCTGACTTTCTCTGGTGAACTTGAGCGTGACACTAGGAAAAGCACATCTTAAGTGAGAAAACAGCATATGGTCTCCACGGTTCATAGACAGTGCTTGAAGCTGCCAACAGGAAGGGTCAGATCTGACAACGGCTTGTGTCAGCACAGCACTTGGCTCCGCTAGAAACAGTCCTGAAAACCCCCATTTCATTTTGTATGTGTTTCTGGATAGCCAAGGTATGGGACACAGGCTGCTTGAAACCCAGGCAGCATGCGAAGTAAACACCAGATGAGTATTTCTTCTCTGGTTCCCTGAGCGACCCAATAGCACCTTCTCATTTTGTACCTCTCACCTGAAAAGATTTAGAAGCCATGCCAGTGATTTCAGAACAAATATATAGACATATGTTTTGAAAAAGCATGAAAAGTCCTGCAGCTGACAAACCTAAGACTACCTCTCTGTGAGCCATCTAGATCCCACGTCCACAAGATCTGTGTTGAATTATTTACATAGGAAAATGCCTTTTGGGTACTTGTAACAGCTCTGGATTCTATTCAGCATCAAGGAGAGATGAGCACTGAGGCTATTTGCCTTAAAAGGAATTAAATAAATACAGGAAAGCTCTTTTACAGTAGATTTGAAGTGCTTTATTGAAAAAAAGTAAATGAAGCCAGAAGTCTAGGCCACTCTGCCCACTCATGGATAGTGATTCTAGGTACTGAAAAATATACAGATGCTAAAGCGAACACCCCAGCCTCAGCAGAGTTGTCCTGTGAAAAGCCACAGGGCTCTGGAGCCTGCCTCTGATCCTGGGACCTCTCAGGTTATGGCGTGGGCCAGCTCGTTTAGCTCCAGGAGACAGGCTCTCATTGAACACACAAAGCCCGCGCCGTTGGCAAATATGGCAGCTACCACTGTACGCTACATACCCGCCTCCCGGGGGACGGCTGGATGAGCACGAGCGGCACGGCTCAGACTGACACAAGAGCAGGGCGTGTCTAGATTTACTCCAATGCACGTGCTGATGAGTTGAATGGACGGGGAGGGAGAGGATGGGAAACCACAGAGGGTATGTTTCTTTATCCTGAAGAGAACAAAACAGGCCCATGTTGGGGACTGCAGGACAGCACTGCAGAGGAGTGTCCCACAGCACCTGCCTGTGAGCATCCTGATGAATAACCCTGCTGAGCTCCACGGGCATCTCGGGATATCCGCATCATTAGCCTGCAGACAGTGAGGAGGATGAGGCCTCGTCAGCCACTAAGGGAGGAGGGGATGGGAGAAGGTGGTCACTGTGGGCGGGACCGCAGCGGGGAAGGTTGTTGCTGATCCAGTCTGACGAAGTGGCAAGGTGGAGTAAGGAATGCAAATAGCATTGTCCTTGCACCTGCATGTTAGGCTGCAGCCTTCATCTGCAGGGGGCCTCAGGAGATACAGGCTTCAGGTTTGATTTGTATTCTCCTGAGATACCTATTCCGATCTGGAAGTCACGCAGAGACTGGTGATCTCTGCACTACATGCTTGTGTTACCTGTCATCATGTCTCTTCCTGAGGCAGAGCAGACATGATCCCAAGGCTACCAAAACACGGCCACAGGCTAAAGTTAACATCATGGGAAGATGATAACCAGGTAGTCGCTGTGTGACCAGGTAGTCTTTTTCTTGACACAGCAGACAGGAGCTGTATCTGAAAACAAAAGCTTTGACCCCCAATACTGACCACTCATTTACAAGGAGAGCAAGACAGTCTTTTGACTAAAATCACTTATTGTGACAAGAAGTCCAACAAGACCTTTTCCTTCCGGGGGTCCACAGCTACTACCTATTGATCAACTCCAGATGACTCTATGTCTTGTCTCTCTGCACCTTTCCACCTCTCATTCAAGGAAGATTTCCCTACCCTTACTCCTATTGAGTGGTAGTTTGCTGCAATTTCAGTGGGGTTACTTGTGGATGTAGGGTGCTAATCTTAATTGCAACCATGCATTTCCCTCCACTGTTTACTTATTTTCTCTTCTTCAGACATCATCATGAGGGATTCCAATACCAGTGAGTAGTATGAAACTCCAAATCTCTGTCTTAATTTTACAGGATGGTTGGTATCTTTCTTTATATCTGCAGTTGTAACACACAAAACTGAAAACACTTTGTCTGAAGAAAGCTAAGCAAAACAAAGCTGTATTTCACTGCCAGGGTGCTTTTAACCAATTCCTGAAGAATTTCCTCTGTCTGTAATAAGATCCTCAATAAGGAAAGAGTAAGGCAGTTATTTAAGAGTAAGACAGGCTTTTACTTTTGATTTGGAGAGCACAGAAGCCAAGAACACACAAAAGCCAAGTCACCACAAAAGAGCAGCGTGTCTTCTCTGTGAGGTACGGAGGAGGAAATGGCTGCCAGCAGGTACTTCAGTGATCTCAGGGTGCAATACAAAGGAGAAAACCAACCCTATGAGCCAGACATTGCTGCAGCTAAGCCCATCGTTTGTGCCTTCACATCCTCCCAAATGACTGTCCAGCGGGCACTGCACTGGCCCTCTTGTTCGTAAAGGTCGGTGGCAGTGCTGAGGTGCTACTGCTTCTGCTGCAGATCCCCCTGTGTTTCCCACACCTGGCTGTAAGTGGTACCGCTGGCAAACTAAGAAAAAGAGTGACTTTGCTGTGTGCTGGGCTAGAAGCTAGGAGAGGAAATGATAGTTACGCCCCCAGGACAGCGCAGGGGGAGGACACTAGGTTTGCTTTCCTCATAGCAAGAGCTGTGGTCCATCAGATCTCCCCCTCTACCTCTTCTTCTGCCTCTTCCTTTCTGATGGACAATTAAAGCTCTTGCTCAGGCATTCTGCAAATACAACGGGTTCACCCCATGCTGTGACAGTATCATGAAAGAAAGTACAAAACGCTCTGTGGCCTCATGAAGTGCTGAAGAGGAGACATTTTGGTAGTGCAATATCATCACTCCCCCTCCTCAGCTCTGTTTGCAAGGGCAGCACTATGTGAGCCCTTTTCCATTACAGAGGAATACTGTAACACTCATTTAAAATAAATTCTAGCATGTCTTTATGATGGGAAAAAGCAAAAGCAAAAATGGAATCCTGCTGGTGTGATGAACTCTAATTTTTCAGAGGGAACAACAGGCAGTTTTCAAGGAAGACCAAGTGGCTGTATTCTCATTCAACAAATGAAGGGCAATGGGCAAAGAGGTATAGTTCCCTGACACTGTCTGGACAAATAATGATAGAAGCAGGATTATTCTGGTCCCTAAAGTGAATAGTCCTAGTCACAAACTACATTTAAAAAAAAAAAAATATTCAGTTGCAATGAGTCTGAAGAACAATAATCAATTAGCAACATATCCTGGGTCCCTTAGCAGCTCTCCTAGGCTCCTGCAACCTTGGTCACATCACATACATTGTGTCTCAACTCTCCTACCTCTGAAGTGAAGATGAGCTGATGATAGCAACATCACTACCAGACACGTGTGACACTTCCTGAAGCTCTCCAAGAACCTCAGATGCAAGAGGTGGGCTGAAGTGCAGAGTTGCTAATTACTTTAAAGCCCCTTCTTGTTCATATTAATCAAAGTGTCAAGCTGATTCTCTCTAATCTAACTAAAGGAGACAGAGCATTCGCAGTGGGAAATGCTTTAAAGTTCACCATGCTTGCATGACAAATTTACTGTGTGCTTCCTGCTTTCTGGCTTTCTGTGTGCCTGGGTGAATTTCTTTTGCTGTTTCTACTAATTGTCAGAACTACTTCCAGTGGCTCTAAACAAATGTTGACTCAATCCTGCTGTGACATCTCAAAGTCGAACGTTTGATATCACAGTTTGCTAGGAGACACGGATATAGGAATAAAATGCTACTTGAGATTCTGCCTGATTGGTGCGGAGTGGGGCTACGAAGACACAGCCTGACCCAGAAAATGTGTTTAATAGACCAAAAAGGAAGCTTTTAAAAAATGCGTAAATGCATGTATAAGTGGATCTAAAATATGCATTTGCAGGAACCAAAACAAGATATTCCTAGAGAGAATGGGCTATCTCCAGGGAAAACATTGTATGTTTCATAACCTTCCGTGGATGATTTGAATTTGCTTTAAGAACCAGCAAGAAATTCAGCACAAAAATAGATAAATCTACATTTAATTTAAACATTGCCAATGAAACAAAAGATTTGATGCAAAGTGACAAAAGCCAGGAGATTCCAAATGCCTTGTCCCTACTCTTGCTCCTGAGTTCATGTCTCTGATGACAGTACGCATTTGTGTGGCAGCAGGCAGTATGTGGACTGTCAGCTGTAACACAATGTTTCCTGGGTGTTTTGTCATTTTGATCATGTCTCTCATTGCTGGGAACTGTTTAAAGCAAAACACTAGACCCAGACAGCCAAGCACAGAGCCATTCCGCCTTTCCTCCCTGTCAGTGGATCCTGTCACTGGTCGTGCTGGTCCCTGGAAGCGACTGAGGCTTTGCTGGGCAAGGGGCTGCCCAAAGGAGGAGATGGATGAGGCAATTAATTGCAAAGCATAGGCATCATCGTACTGCAGCAGTGATCAAGATTTTAAAAATCAATGGTCATAACATTGTTAGCCTCAGTGAGGACAAGATGGGTGGTGCCAAGAGATTTCTTCTCTCTACCGAGATTTATTCCTGTTTGCTTGATGGAGAGTATCATGCAGACGATGGCCCTTGGTACATAGGGTAGAAAGAGCTGGAGTTTGAACTGCACATAAGTTCCTTTGCTTACCTGAAGCTACAGCTGTTTTCACCAGTACTAGCTGAAGCAATATCCAGTCAAGGATCTGATTTCTATATTCTGTGCCAGCATCTAAAAAAATGTTTCTGTCTTTTCTGTTTTCTTTCACTTGAAGGACCTCAGTCTTGTTTAGGAGAAAAAGCCATAGGCCACCAAATACTGTGGGTGGAAGAGCTGTCATTTGCAATGATAAAATGTTATTAATTTAAAAAACAGCCCGTTGTTTTTATTCACTTCTCACTCCCACTAACTGCCATTTGGGGAGGGGGGGAGCCTAAAATTATTTGCGTGTTTCTCACAGCCATGACAAACTTTGACATCCTACTGGTCCATAGGATGAGGTTTTTAAAATGGGTTAGTGAATATAGCCACAAGCATCCCTATGAAATCCACTGGAGGTTGGATACAGACAAAATTTGTTGTCAAAATGAGTATGGTCTTTGTTTTAAACAAAACAGAGAACAATAGCAAACCAAGGCAAGTGGATCCACAAAAAAGAAATCTGTGACTGTTAGTCTTGTTAGTTCTTGTTAGTAACTTCCTCCTCAGTGTGTGTGTCCGTCCCCCCCCGCCCCCCATCACATAGTCACAGCAGCTATGTTTTGAAGTAGTAATGGGATGCTTGGAGGGGCAGAGGGTAGGTCAGTGCTACATTCAGCTCACGATGCTCTGGAAACTCCCCACTTTCCATATTTCACCTGTCAGTGCAGAGCAGGGGGGAGGCTCTGGGAGGAAAGTCCTGCTGGTGGTGATCTGGCTGCAGCAGGTGCTTTGCCTTCCAGGATGGCAGTCTGGCTCATTGCACTGCCACTGAATTCACTTAGAGAAAAAGAAACAACAACAAAAGATGTGGGGTTTGCTATAAGATGAGTCCTGTCTCTGATGTAAGACTTGAAAAAAAAAAAAAAAAAAAAAAAAAGCCAGGATCCTTAGGTGAAGCTGAGAACTAGCTGACATTCACTTCTGGCAGTGCATCAGAGACATTTTGGGGATAAAATCAAGATGTGGATAACATGAAAGCTTGGCAGGCAGGCCAAGAGAACAAATAGGGCTTAGGAAGTGATTTCAGTTGCCTCAAAAGGGTTTTGAACCTCTTAAGAACCAACAGTAGAAATGAACCAATTTATTTCAGAAAAAAAGGCAGTTTGTGGATTTTCATCCAGCAGATAGTGCGTGTTTCTTCATCACAGGATGGAGCCTGGAGGCAAGGCTGTGCCTGCCTCTTGGTGACCTTTGAAGGAGGGTGAGAGCGGAGGTACTGCTGCGGGGTTAGGGGTGCTGAGCAGCCCGCAGGTGGTGGTGAGGGGTGCCGGTGGTGGCTGCTGGAGTGAGGAACACGCACCTCACGCCAGCTCTGCTGACACCTTTTTTCTAGCAGAGCTCTCAGATATGGGAACTCTTCTTTAAAGAAAAGAAGTACATACATTCCTGAAAAATACGTTTTATTGGTTTATTTTTCCTCTCTTCTTTCTCCAGCACATACCCATGTGCACACACAACACACTTACGCATCAGAGAGTCAAATGCCAAACATTTCCTGCTGGAGTTTCTACTGCTGGAAGAATGCTGATATTTTGTGAAAGTGTACAAAGTTATGTGATTCAAATAGTTCTGCTCTTTCTATAACTGGGTTTCGCCTGGAAATTTATTTTACCTTCACTAGTTATTCTTGTTATTTTTCTATTTCCATTCTTATTGTTGCAAAGCAAGAAAATGTCTTCCCTAAGGCAAAAAACCCCCCCAAAACAGAAACAAAACCAAACCTAATCTATGGCAGAGCTAGGGATGGTGTGGAGAGGTTTAAGGGCAATATTGAAACCGGTCATCTCTAATGACTTCCTGTTCTGTTTCATAATATGGGTTGTAGGCTGTTGGGGTTTTTTTCCCCAGTATTTTTGCACTGCCACAGAGCTGGGTAGTTCACCCTAGCTTCTCCCAACCCATTCACTTAGTTCATGGCTAAACCTGGTCCAGATACCTGTCTCTGGCGCCCAGCAGTCTCCCTCATTTGTCTCTGCTCTTCGATGGAGCGCCAGTCTGCCCAGAGGCTGCTGACAAAGTCACATTCATTGATCTGGGCTTCTCTATGAAATGAATGGAACACATCCTCATGACAGTAGGTCACGGGATTACAAATTATAATTTGAGATATGAAAGAAGAAAAAACAACTGCCTCTTTTTTTATTTTTTTTTTGTCTAATATTATCCCTGTATTCACCCCGTCCACTGAGATACCTACTTTACCAAGAGCATCTAAAATAAGGCAAAAGTTCAAGTCAGATATTTGCTACTGGAATTAGTAATCATCAAAAATCTCCCCTGAGACATGACTTTTGATCTACAGTTTGAAATAGCCACAGGTTAAACTGAGACCTTGGATCAGATCGTGCCTGGGATTCAGGCTTTCCAGAAACTGAATTCAGCCTTACAAGTACAGAATATAACTAAGGGATATCTATAAAGGCAGAAAGAAATAAACCCACTAAACTCAGGAGTTAGGATGCAAAATGCTTTCATTTACTAATGAAATGCCAGCCTCTGTATGCTGGGCAGGAGGCCAGGGATTAGATCCCAGTACAGCTTCCCTGGAGACAATTTGGAAAGACTGGTTTACACCAGCCAGGGCTCTGCCTTTCTGGTTTCATGTCCAGCCACATTTTCCTCTAGAAGTACAAACCTATTTCTGCCTCCCGGTATAAAACAAAATCGCCCTTGTGCTTTATAACTTCAGCAAAAGAGTAAATATGCGTCTACTCAGTTAATGCTTGGTGTTGAGCGGAGACTATGTATGAGCAGATGCTTCTACTATCTGGATTTATATAGTCTATGGAAATTGGGCAGCACTTTGTAACAACTGTCACATGAATTGTCCTTCCTCGATACTCATAGTAGCAACAATAATTATGGTGAACTCTTTGTCGATTGCTTGCACGGACGTCGCAGGCAGCTTAGGAGCCATCCGGCAACAGCCCAGAACCACCTCTGGTGCAAATGGTTCCCAATCACGCACAGAGCTTAAGACAGAAATCAATTCAAGGAAATCCTGCTTCAAGGGGATGCATGTGCATGTCTCATTTTACCAGTAAGAGAACCAAAGGGATTTGTAACTCGTAATCATGTCAGGTTAAAAATTATGATAATCAATATATTCATCATGCTTATCCGAAACCCTGAGGACACTTACTCAGGCAATAAGAGAAACCAATAGCTTGCTCTGTCTCCTTCTTTTGAAAGAGCCAATACCGTGTAAAGCTGGAATTGGGATAATGGATAGGTGGACCCAGGAATGCAGCAGGAAAGAGTAAGCTCAGTATTGCTAGTCAGATATACATGGCGTCTGCTGATGTCTTCATTCACTCTGGGTGAAATTCTCCCCTCTTTAGACTATCATCTCAAAGTCTTGGGATTATTTATAGTATCAGAGATAAAGCTTAACTGAATATTTGAATGATTTGTAAATTTTATGCTTGTGCTGTGCACAGCAATGAACTTTCTAAGAGTAGTTTGCCTATCTATGGATGTTCAGTTCTGGCCCTCACCATAGTAAGAGGCTCTCTTACCAGCTCTCTTCCCAAAAAGTAGGAAGGTACTACTCCTCACTAAGTGCTCTTCATTAGCACATTTTTTTTTTTCAAGCATCTAATATCAAGGTAGAGTATGGTTTTAAATTGTCTCTTCCCTGTTTTGCAGAGACTCCTGTGGAGGATTTTGAAATGGCAGGATGGATCTTCTTGGAAACTCAAAGCAGCTCATCAGCACGATTCTTCAGAAAGTTACAAATGTACCATTCTGCAGTTATAATGGGAAAGGCTTTGTAATCTCAGCTATGCTCTTTTTTTGTCATAAAGCTGTGCAACCTGGTTTACTATCAATTCCAAAAGAGAATTTAAAAGTGTTTCTTTGGCACGAAATGAAACACCTGCTCAAATGTCAAGCATTTATAAATGTATTTAAATTAAAAAAAAAAAAAAAATAATTGAGAAAGATATTTTTAATGAGGAAACCTAAATTTAAATTCTTCAGAAAATGTCAGATTTATAATATTTTTCCCTCTGCATGATTTTCTTTCTTTTCCCATTCCATAAATAAAGAATTTGCTATGACAGATTGAATCAAAGATTAATATCAATATCCTCAGATCTTTCCCAAAAGCATTTATGTTGAACAATTTTGGTCAGTTTTGCTGTAGTATAAATTTTATGAAAAAAATCCCACAACAAGCGGGTACAGAATGATTGTCATTAATAGTGATTCACACAAATAATGTTATGTGCTTTATTGATGATAAAGCTATGTGAATAATGTAATTCCCTTACATGAAGGGTTCTTAGCCCAACCTAGTGTTAAACTTTACACAGAATCTGGTAATTCCCTGTGAGGCTTTTATACACAGAAAGACAGAGTAACACCCCAGCCCTTTTTGGGGTGGATAGTAGCTTGCCTTCATGAATAATATACTGCTTAGGTGGGAAGGGAATTTTTTATTGTGGGAGATAGATACCTTCCTGCATTACATGTCTTAAATTCTTTAATGCTAGTAAATGGAGTTAACATATCTCAATGAATTTATGCAGGCACTAATTATTAACTAAAACTAATAATCAACACCAAAACTGGTGTCACTAATTAGCTCTTAAATATGTTTTTCCCACTTCCCAGTCTCGGAGCATCTCAGAAATCTTTGGACTAATAGGCCTTGCAGTACCACTAATAGGTATGTTAGGGATTTGTTGTTCTCTCTTCATATTAGAAAGGAAAACAGTGGCACAAGGACATTTAATTTTTCACCTAAAGTCATAGAACAAGATCTTGTCAGAGGTAGATTAGTACCTGTGTCTTTTTATTCCAGGTGCTTGTTCTCACAACAAAACCGGTCAGTTTCCCCAAAGCAGCACGCTGTCTGGTAGGGGTACATCAAGTCGACAAGGCAAATACGAGCGGTATAGAATACAGGAAAGCAACCAAGTGGGAAAGCATTAACTGAGGCTTGCACGTCCAGCAAGGAATTGACCCAGGGACCTTTTCATCTTGGAGCAGCAGGGCTACCTATTGTGCAAAAGAAGCATCTCTTTAGGTGAAATCATTAAGAGCAAGCACACAGAGAAGCAACAAAAAGAAGACTACCAGCTAGACACAGCGGTCACTCATCCAAACTGCTGAGAGGCCTAAATCAGCTTCGCTTCTGCACAGAGACGAAATCAGGCACCAGCGGGCTGTTTACTCTCTGTCAGCCAAGTGGGTTTCTGTTTGTCACTCCTGACAAACGCTGGCTGCTCACACGTTGGATATTTGTCGCACCAAGGGGCAAATCAATCAGCACAAGGCCAGAGAGTCAGCGTCTATCGCCCCCAGCCGAAAGCCACCTCCGAGGCTGCTGCGGTCCTGGCTGCAGCCACAGCTAACGCCTAGCTGATGTAGCTCACTTGCAGTACCGAGGCCCCAAAAACCAACAAACTTATCAGGACCCAAGGAGTACGTCTGAGTCCTGGGCTGCTGGGAGACCACGCAGTGTGCATGGACGCGTTTCACCGCAGCAAGAATACTGAGGGCAGGAAAGGACTTGACATCCATCATTTCTTTTCCTGCCAGCTTTCTAGGTGTGTGTAACTGGATCATCTCTGAACGTTTTCCAGGCTGCCTGATTAGAGCTTCCTATGGCAATTTCAGCCCAAGCTGGGGAAGGATGATACCGTGTTGAACTCACATATAAACTGAGTGAAGACAAAGGGTGCAAGATTAATTCTGACCTTTCATGATTTTAAAGTGATTCATTGTGCTGTCTTAATATTCCTTAAGAATGGAATCAAATTCTATAAGCATTTTATGGCTGTTGCTGTGTAAGTATTAATAGACAACATCCCAATAAAGTCTTTTTGTTCAGCATCTGCGAACGTGTCTTTTCCTAGTCTACATTGTGCAAATAAACAAGGTCCACTTCAAAAAAATAATCAAAAAAAAGAGGCTGAATCTTTTAATATGGGGATTTCTCAGCATTAAAGCAAGACTGTTGTCTACAGTCTAACAAAGAGATTTACCCTACATGACGTCTTGAGGGGTTACAACCTCATAGTTCTTCTTTTTTCCAAAAGGCAGTGCCTTTAGCAGCATGGTGCTTACAACATTGCCCTGAAACAGTGGTTTGGTACTAATTCAAAGGGAGGATTGCCACTCACCGAGTCCCCAAAACTACCACCCCCAGTGCTTTCAGATTTCTCTCAAGTGAGCATCCACCCAGTACAATGTGAGTGCTGACAAAAAAATCACAGGCTGAGGTGTGGAGGAACTACAAGAACACAGCTGCATTTAGCCATAGCTAAATCATCTTCTTGGTTATATCCTAAATAAATGAATAAATAAACGTAAATAATCCTGTAGGGAGCAGTGTCGTGGAGAGCTACAGAAATAAACAGAACTGAGTTAAAAGCGCCGTTTGAGGAGTAAATGAAATACCAGAAGTCAAATTGCAGGACTCATTTAAGGTAATCATAATGGAGTTTTCAAACATATCTGCAGTTGAAAGCTATGGAAAGCAAAAGAAAAAAATTGGACCACTTAGAAATAATAATAGCAGTGGACTGGGAATTGGATGCAGAAGCAGCAGACCTGTGGTAAAGGTTCTTTGTTCTTCACTTCTATCTCTGCTCATCATGAGGAGGCATTTAGCCATGACCAGGGTCAGATCCCATTGCCTGATAGAAGAGGCTTTAGAAAGTGTGTGGAGAATTAATGCCAAGGGGATGATGAAGTCTGAGAGTCCTTAGTCTTGCATACCGATGCTTTATCTCAAAATTCACAATGTGAAAATGACGGGACGTGCCTAACGTTGAATCTCTTTGTCATTGAAGATGGTGAAAGCCCCAGCAGCATAGCCCCAGCAGCCTGCACTCCAACATTTAGCTGGCTGTGACGAATGCCAATGGCTCCAGAGAATGGACAAAGCCATTTCAAGAGGGGTGGATTCATCCCTCCTTCCTTGCACCCAAACAGAAGCAGCAGCACAGGTACTGATCTGTACGTGTACATCTATGGGAGTGGCTGAGGACCCATCGGAAACCAACTGGGGGACCAGCTGGAAACAGCCCCGAGGGAGGCCACACTCGTGAGAGGCTCCTTGGTTGTGGCAGCTTCTCACTTTTTATCCCAGAGGCTACATGAGCACAGATTCTCTTCAGAGCTCTCCATGCACAGAAATTTGTTTCCTATTTTACCTCACTTTCTAAGATCCCAGACTGCTTAGGTTGAGTCACTGCTTGAAACTTGTCACATGTGTGTCTGATGGGGAGCTGGACTATTTCCAAGAAAGACTATGGGTAGATAGAGTCTTTGAGTTAAGTGCTTTCTCCTCCATTAAGAACCTCAAACACCAGTCCGTAACCAGGTCTAAAGGTCAGGTAGACATCCCAGTCATGAGATGCAGTCTTCTGGGATCTCATACCCTGGCCTTTGCTGTCCCCTTGCCTCCAGTGCACCAGGAGCAGCCATGATTGCTGTGCAGAGTCCTAAAGTCTGAGAGGCAGCAGATCTTCACTTAAATTGCAGAATATGCTGCTAGAAGCAATATGGGGATTTTAGTAATTTGACATCTGTAAGAAAGGTTAAGAATATAACAGTAGACATAACTGGGTCAGGGCAAAAATCAACCTTGCACAGTATAAGTGCTCCAATATTGACCAAAAGCAGAAGCTTGGGGAAGAATGAGAATAAGAATAAAAAAGTATATAGAATTCCCTCCCCTCTACTCTCCTACTCTCAAACTTTCTCAGGTCAGGGGCTTCCTGACCTAAGACAAATTAGGCTTCTGCATATAGCCTGAGTAGGTTAATTTTCCAAACACTTTCCAGTTTCTCCTGGAGGCCACATGACCACCCTTTGGCACAGAGTGCCAGAACTCCACTATGTGTCACGTGAAGATTTTTGCTTGTTTTGAATCTGACTACCACTAGCACCATTGGATGTCTCTAGCTTTTGCTTTGGTGGAGACAGCAAGCAGTCTTCCTTTTTTTTTTTTTTTTTTTTTCTCTCTGTGCCACTTCTGATAGATTGTTAGGTATTCCTCTTTCAGTGTCTCTTTTCCAGAGTAAAAAGTTCCAGCATAGTCAAGTATTCTTCATGGGGAAGCTGTCCAATCCCTTTGATGGTATTGTTCCAGCGCTCCTATGAGACAAAAGAACTTGAATTTTGAATGATACTCAACATGTGGCTAAACCTTGGATTCATATTGTGGCAAGAAATGTTCTATGTTTTGCTCCTTAGTATTTTATGTGCTTTTTGACCACTAGAATATCCTGAGCTGGAGTTTTCATCGAAGTACCTGTTGTAACCCTCAAGTCCTGAGGTACAGCTACCAGCATCATGCCCATCACTTTACACGTAAAGTTTAGAGTATTGTTTCCTGGATGTGGATGATGACATTTGTCCGCACTGAATTTCACCTGTTGTTTTATTGCTCAGTCATTCACCCTTGTAAGGTTGCTCAGCAAGACTGAGTGGCTTCAATGTAAGGGTAGATGAAGTTACCAACAAAACAAGAGAGAAAAGCAGGAGAGAAGTTCCCCATATGAGAGAGTGCTTTTGGATCCTTGCTCTGCTAATCTTGTGAGTTAATGCAGGTAGAGTTTGGCCCTGTGTCTCTAGAGTCTAAATATTAAATAGGAGGTTCTAGCTCTGAAGAATTATCATGATTTAGCCCCAGCTGGCAACCAAACACCATGCAGTGAGGTGGGGAGGAGAATTGGAAAGAAAGGAAAACTCATGGGTTGAGATAAAGACAGTCCACCAGGACAGCAAAGAAAATTATAATAATTGTTATGTCATTAATGATAATCATAATTTTAAAATATAATGATAATAGAATATACAAAATGATTGATGCACAATTTCTCATGGCCCAACAACCCAATGACCGACTCAGCCTGTCCCAAGCAGTGACCATGGAGTGAAACGGAGAGTGATCTCGGAATGATCCTGAGCAGTGATCTTGGAACAGGAATTTCCTCAGCCGCGATTTCGGAAACACAGGTTCCAGAGAGAGCAAGTGAGAGAGGGCAGAATGAACAAACAGAAGCCTGAACAAACAGTGCCTGGGCCACCAGCTGCCCCATATACTGGGCATGATGACATATGGTATGGAATACTTCCTTTGGTTTGGGTCAACTATACTGACTATACCCCTCCCAGGTTTTTGCACCAGCACATTGGCAAAACCTGGGAAGCTGCAAAGCATTATGTCATTAATGATAATCATAATTTTAAAATATAATGATAATAGAATATACAAAATGATTGATGCACAATTTCTCATGGCCCAACAACCCAATGACCGACTCAGCCTGTCCCAAGCAGTGACCATGGAGTGAAACGGAGAGTGATCTCGGAATGATCCTGAGCAGTGATCTTGGAACAGGAATTTCCTCAGCCGCGATTTCGGAAACACAGGTTCCAGAGAGAGCAAGTGAGAGAGGGCAGAATGAACAAACAGAAGCCTGAACAAACAGTGCCTGGGCCACCAGCTGCCCCATATACTGGGCATGATGACATATGGTATGGAATACTTCCTTTGGTTTGGGTCAACTATACTGACTATACCCCTCCCAGGTTTTTGCACCAGCACATTGGCAAAACCTGGGAAGCTGAAAAGCATCCTTGATAACCTTAGCAACAACTAATAACATCGGGTAATTACCAACATTATTCACATACCAAATCCCATACTAAATCCAAACCACAGTAGCTACTGGGAAGAAAATTAGCTCCATCCCAGACGAAACCAGGACAAAAATAAACTACAGTCCTCTTTTCAAGCATCCATTACAGGGGAAGGAAGAAAGATGAGTGTTTTCTTTCTGTCATTTTCTGGTCTCGTTTTCTTCCCATCAGTCATGGAGGAAAAGTGACACCTCCACGCAGGCTGAGGAGGGTGCCAACACTTAATACTCTGCCCTGTGATGGCCAACACCATGTGTTTCCATCAGTCCTGTCAAATTCCCTTCTATTGCTCCTGTCTTACAGTCTTACTCCTGACAAGTCCCAGACCAAGGGCAAAGCCTCAGGCAGCTCAGCACCATGGGGTATGCTTCTTGCCAGGGCCCTGGGCACCCAAAGGAGGCCACTGCAAGGCGCGATATCTTGGCCGCAAACCGAGGACAACTCTCCCTATGGTGTGAAGACAGATCCACTGGCATCCTTCTGAGCCACAGGGGAAGGCTGGCACCTTGGCTCCATGTCAGGGGCCAGCAGCCTGAGCACTGTGGCTGGAATGGAGACAATTCCCTGCGACCTTGGTGAGTTTTGGCTTTGCACGTTTCCTGGCATGCAGTGTGATAGTTACTGCTGAGGGAACAGCAACTTTTCAACCTCATATGAAATCACATTTGTTCACTGCCAGTGGAGATCTGTTTCTCTATCTGAGATTTCATTGTCTGCGAATGAATGGCTTTACATCTCTGGGCATTACATCCAGGGCTCATTGATGATAATTGAGCATGCTGGCAGTTTACTCCAGCAAGCGGCATAGAAACTACTCTACCTGGTCTGCTGTCTCATAGGAAGATGATTTCCATGTGCCCTTCCACCCTTTACTTTCAAAGCAGGTGATTAAAAGTATCAAAGGGAAGTATCACTGTCTCATTACATTCCTCATTTATATGAATGTAATATGCCAGGAAATTATTTCAAGCATGAAAGAAATAGGCAAAGCAGCCTAGCAGTAGTCCAGTCCAATGCTGCATTTTTGTAGATAAGAGAATGGAGACCTAACTCTTAATAAATTTTTAAAAATATAATTGTAACATAAGTGAAGAATTAAAATAATGGATACACTACATATATTTCTATGATTAACTGGCTGTGCAACTTATTTTTTCAGTAGGTATAAATTAAGTTCCCTAATAGTATAAGCATTTATAACTGTTTATATTTTGCAGTACCTCACATCAGTCTTGTCCTAATAATTACTCATTTTTCAGTGTAGAAGTGAAGTCATTTAATAACACTTTTGTCAAATTAGAAGTTTAATGTAAAAGGAGACTTATTATCAGAATACCAGCACTTCTTTCCTAAAAATGTGTGCTCGGGTACTTTACTGAGGCAATACACTAGAAGAGTTAATGGGAAAGAGAAAGAGATTGAAGTAAAAAATTGTGTGTAATTGGACAGTGTGTCTGGGAGTGAAACCCAGGTCTCTGCTAGATTTTTGTAGCTGTGTTGCCAGCTTCCTGTTGGATTTCCCATTTGTAAAACAGAGATATAATTGCTGAAACACCGGTAATGAAAAGGACTATTTGTAGGACTGGCATGTGCTTCACACTCATGAGCAGTTCCACTGATATCAGTGTGACACCGCAAGTGGTGAAATAAACGTAAGATCACTTCAAGGACTTAAATATATAGACTTTTGTCAGCACTCTTTTAAATATATTAAATGCTTTATATCTGCAGCGTTTACTGACAAGAGTCAGTTTTCCCATTAAAGTGTAATAATGAAATATTTATATACCTTCACAGAAAAGTGACACAGGGATGAAAACCAAGGCTAGATATCTAACTAAAACACACTGACCTAAACAAAGCAACAAAAGCAACAATTCAGCAGAGAAGCCTTATGCTGGGAAGTAGCATGAAATAACAAACACAGGAAAAATTGCCGATTTTTGCAGCCCTCTTCATTCACATCTGTCAAAGATGGAGAGAAGTCAAGAAGTTTAAGAAAATTCAAAATTTGGCTATAAAAATATTTTATTGTTTTTATTATAATATCACCTAAAACCCGAATGAAATGACAGGCCAGCCTGTACCCGAAGTGCTTGCCATCCAAGTAATGTTTTGCCAATATTAATTGCAAAAGTTTCCATGCTCTGTTTTGAAGATGGCTTGTTAGTATTTAAATGTCACAATTCAAATAAGGTAAAACCACGCTTGAGCAGGAAAAGCAGACAGTCAAGCCTCTTGGCCTCCTTTCATTGTTTAGAAGACAGCTGGAGGAAAAGAGATGACAGAAGAAATGGCAAAAAGTAAATTGGACTTTTAAAATCCTATTTCAGGTTTAATGATTGAGGGTACTAACTCAAGTAAGGATTTATACACATAATTTTGAAACCAATGTCTGTAATTAACTAATGTTTTTGCAGAGTTTATATATTATATATTCTCTGAGGAAAGTGTAAACTCTGCAAGTTTTGTGGTTGCAAGAAGTCGCACAACAGCAGCCTCCAGGAGTTAATTGCAAGGGCAAATGCAAGACTTGGACTGTCCTTCTCCTGACAAAGCTCTGACCAGCACCGCTTGAGCTCAAAGGGTTTTATAGCCCCTGGCAATAGAGTCCCAAATTTCCTCCGATGGATGGATTATCAGTTTGTAGATTAGTTCTATCACAGATACAAAGGTATCTATGATGGCTGTATGCAGAGCCAGCTCAGCTTGAGTGGGCTTCATGATCAGGCAGAGCACTACAGGAACAAAGCTGTATAATTTTGGGGTCAGTTCATGTCCAAATGCTCCTCCTTCACATCGGTTTGTGCAGGTTTCCCTGCTGGACCCAAGCCGGTGCCTCGCAGAGCCAGCATCTACAGCAAGGCTTACTAACACCAGTTCATCTCTTGCTTTGGCTTGACATCACACAAACTCCCCAAGGCTTCATCTATGCTCGGAAGCTAAATGGGGAAGGTGACAAGCATATATATGGTCTCATGATCTGCTGTACAACCATTGGCATGCTTCTTGATGCATCCAGGCCAACGAAGATTTTCCCACATAATGCTTATTACAATGTAGGGGTTATTATGGATGAGTAAACAGTTCTAACGGGCATTTTGGAGTTGATCACCCCATGTTTGGGATGAGGTATGCTCTATGGAGGCCAGCATTACTGTGTCATTTGGCCTCGGTTCCCAAGAACAATCCCTGGATATTTTATTTCCCAGAATAGATGTTGCATGAATGCCTATATCCTCCATTCTTCAGAGCTCCTCCCCTTGGCAGGGCATAACACTCAAGTGCAGGGCTGCATAAATGCCCTGGATTGCAGGGTCCATCACTGTGCTTGACACAAGTCCTTCCAGAATGGGGAGCACTAGAAGTGGGGATGCAGAAATGGGTCAGCTCTGAAGAGCTGCTTAAATCTGGAAGGGAATGCATGAACACAGAGCTAGAAAGTCCTTGTGAGACTGCACATAACTGTACACAGGTATTTTCACATTGCATTGCAGTGGGTCTGCAATTTATTCATCTGGCAAAACAAAGGCGAGCGTGGCAGGACCTTGTTAAGTGAAACTGAATATGGTGGACTTAAGATCTGAGAGATTTGTCCCCCCTGGTCTTGTTTGCTGCTGTTCCCCGTGGCAGATCCAGCCAGTAGTGCGGCTGAGTGTGAACTCCAAAAATGAAAAAAGCCACCAGGCAGTAGGCACGCTGCCGAGCACACACACCAGTGCGAGCAGAGAGTACATGCCCTTTTCAGCACCCACACAAGCACACAGAGCACTGGTACCAACAACGGCGGCACAGGCATCTGATCCTGCTTCTCCTCGACAGCTCACCAGGACTGCGCTTTCCATATGGGCATGAAGATATCCCCTCTCTCTTGACTTAAAGACACACAAACTCTCAAACAGACATTAAGTTCAGCCACAGTCCCACCTGTTTATCCCAGCTCCAGCCTTGGGTTTTTCAGCTTCTGGTCTCCAAATCGCTGGCTAATCCAGCTTGAAGTTTGGTAGCAAATCACATACATATTGCCTTATACATATCCAGAAAAGACAGCAAAGTCAATAAAATAGAAATAGGATTTAAGGAGACAACAGGAGAGACTACTGTGGTCAGTCGCATGCACTGACCAGCATCTGGGTTACAAATGCCTGGTCACTTTTGTCCCTCTTCCTCTCCTTTTTCCTATACTTGTTCTTCCCCAGCCCACCTCGATGCCTCCCTTTCCAGCCCTTGTCTGTCCCCATAGAATCCCAGACAAAGCTTTACACAAACCCAAAAACCCCTCAAATATCCAGAACAAGTTTTGTCTTTCCCTTGTGATCCCTGAAGATTTTGTTTCCCTTCTTCATACCAGCTACACTGTTCTGTTTGACTCTCCCGGGGTTCCACCTGCACAGCCTCTAACCAGGTCTCCCCACAGCCCAGGCGTCCCTGCTGCCCACACAGGCTTGCAGACCTCACTGCCCCGTGGTGAAACACGGCCCCGGGACACCAAGGCTCTGTTTCATCTGGTAGCTGACAGTGACGTCCATGCTGATCACAGAGGAGAAAAGGTTGCCACTTTGGAGATGAGTTTACTGTGACAAAGACAAAATTCATTAAGAAGCTGCTCAATAGCTTTTGTGAATTATATTTTAAGCCATAGTGTATTACTGAGGAAAAATGGACATGATGTTGTGCACTGTTCATTAGAAATTATTGCTGTCTGAACTAATCTAGGAGGGACAGTCCTAGACAATGCTGTGTTAGGTAGAGAGATTATTATTTTTTTCTGACATGTAATGCTAAACAGAGCCATTAATTGAAGATGGGGCATGTGTGGAAACATTTGCATATTCTTTTGAAAAGTGAAATAAATCTGCATTGAATTTCTACCACCTGGCAAAGTAGAAATCTGCCAATATTAATGGCAATGTCAAGCCACCGTGGAAGGAATTACAGCGATAAAGGTGATGGCGGCAGCACTGCTATCACTTGCTGGGAAGCTTTATTCCTGAGCAGCAAAAAAGGAAGGTTTGCCCATAGCAGACAGTCATGTGGCAGGGACTCTGTGTCAGCAGTATCAGTCTAAAACAGTAGAGTAATAATTCATTGTCTTGTTGAGACATATTTGTTGGTGCTTTTGTTGGACACAGAAGACAATATTGCGAAGACGCCCAAAGGAATTCACAAGAGGTGGAAGATTTTATGACCTTTCATCAGCTTCATTATACAGGATCAGGGAACTTGTTGCCATAGGTGCCTTCCTCCTCCTCTTAGTCATAAAACGCTTCTTGGAACCACATGAGAACACGAATGATCATATTGTAAAAGATATAATACTGACATTATTTTTATCACTTGTGTTAGAAGAATATCAGGCATACTAATTAAGACATTCTACAGAGAAGGTATAAAACAATCCAATGCACATACAGCCTGGTTTAATGCAGTATATAGTGGGTCAACTAGATAATAAACTAATCAATTGCAGCTGTGGGAGTATTGGATAAGAGTTACGTTCAGGCTTGGGTAAAGTTCTAGGGCAATGACACTTTTCCAGGAATTTCTTAGGCTAAGTTCCTCGGCGAGAGTGAGCTGAGCAGCTTTATTGAAATCAGCTGAGTTGTATCAGCAGCAGCCAATGGAGAACTGAAGTCAGGGAATATAATGAGCTTTCAGCTCAGGTCTGTCTTTAACTGCTGGGCCTGGGAGTGTGGCAACCGGGTGGTGCTATAGGAAAGCAGGGTGTCAGTAAGTAGTGCTTTTAATATCAATTTTTCTGGGCAGTCGGCTGATCAGAAGGGGTGCAGTGATGTTTCTGTGTTTGTCTTGTGTTATAGGTAGGGCTGAGGGCATGTGGCAGGGGGTCATGAAGAAGTTGCTGTTGTATGCCTCTACCTAGGCCCTGTGTTTAGCTAGAGAAGTGCTACAGGCTCCCAGCAAGGGGAGAACACTACTGTCTTCTCTAGGAATTTGCAGAAAAATTATCAAGTAGACTAATCAGCTTACTAACAGGAGGTGAAGAGCATTTGCCTTCACAGTTGAATGTGTGATACTGACTTGTAAATGGCAAGTTTTGCCTTTTTTAAGGAAAGAAGACTGAATGTACTTCTATTAAATGTGAGCTCAGTTCCCTTATATGACTTACTCATCATTCCCCAGTGAGTTTAAGTGTGGTGAAAAGTAGGTTCAAGACCCTAAAGTGATTTTAAAATAAAATAAAGATCTTTTTTGAGCTTTTTCAATTCCAAAGACCAGGTGGAGGGGACCTCACTGATGCTGCTGATTCCTATAGTGTGTCGCACACACTAACACATATGCAGAGCGTGGGCAAAATTCCCAGCAGTGCTGGCACCAGGGACACCAGAATCTCATGCAGGGCAGCAGTCTGAAAGAGCTCAGCTCTTGTTTGCCTCTGGGCTCATAGGATGACTTACGTGCCTGTTCAGTGAACAAATGATTGTTGGAAGCTGAACTGGAATAACTTTAGGTTTTCTGAAGAGGCAGGGTAGGGAGGCATTTTTTCAGGTCAGCTCTGAAAACTTTCTGGTTTGGCATTTTCTTAGAGTTTTAGGTTTACCTAATAAAGACAAATGCAGGGAGGAGGGCAGCAGTGAGCTCACTCACCTTTCCTTTACCAGCCAAGCAAGCAGTTTTCCCTAGTCCTCTTCCCAAAGTAGGCTAGCCAGAGGCCAAATCATTCTTAAAATAGCTATGTCTTTGGAGATTGTCCCTTTTTCTAAGTTATAAGAGAGGATGAGAGAGTTAATTTCTTTGAGGAAGAAGTTGTGGAGTAGAAAAACATGCTTCTGTCTAGGAGGCTGAGTAATCAATTACTTGATCACTCTGTCCCTCACTTTCCTACACCCAAGTGCAGTTTTTTTGTGCCTTCCCCACCAGGCTGCTAAATGTTTGCAGCAAATCGACAATGGATGCCTTGCAGTTGTGACCATTTATTATATGAAGAAGTTATCTCAGTGTTGGGTTACAACCTTGGAGTTCTCCAGTCCTTTCTCCCTCCTCCCTGCTCAAACACCTTGCAGAATATAGTTATAAGATGTAGCTGAAATTGCTTATTCCAGCTATCGGGGAATAATCTGTTCACTTTCTCCACTTGCTCAGTTCTGCTACAGTGTTTGTGGTCATCGGTTTTTCCCCCACTGTATTGAATCAGAGTAGCAACAGTAAAGGAAGAAGACAGGTACAAGTATGCTGTATACTTGAATTTAGGTGATTTCTGGTTCCAGTCAAGAGGAGAAAGAACATGTGCATGTTTAAAGACAAATACTTTAAGAGTGGTTTGAACAGGGGTTTTTCTTGCAGCAAACAAGAGTAATGGGTGAGGATATCCTTTCTGGGCTGATATTAATCAGGAGGAATGCCTGTATCTGGCATCGCAGATAAGCGTAACTTGCAGGAGGGAAGAGAACTGGGTCCGGAATTACTTGCTCTGACAGCAACTGTAGATCATGTTCCAGGTAGGAGCTTATGCTGAGGCCAATGGCCACAGAGCAAAGGGAAGGCTGAAAGCTAAGGAGCTAAAGTATGACTAATTTGAAATGTGGTTGTGAAACCAACATTTTCACACCTAGCATTTTGCCACTTGTTGATATTTCAGAGTGGCTGAGGTTCAAATGCACTTTTGGAGGTTGCCTGATATAGCCCTGCCCTGCTCAAGCAGGGCCACCTACAGCAGGTTGCCCAGGACCATGGCTGTTGAATGTCTCCAGGGATGGAGACTCCACAACCTCTCTGGGCAAGCTATGCTAGTGCTCATTCACCCTCACAGTGAAAAAAATGTTTCCTAATGTTCTGATAGAGCCTCGTGTGTGTGTGTGCCTGTAACTACTTGTCCTGTCCCCGGACACCACTGAAAAGAGCCTGGCTCTGACTTCAATAAGAAAAATTGAAAGATGCACCAGAAAGCAAATTATCTGAGTCATAAGGCTATCAAGGAACTCAATGGGACTTGTCTTAAAATCCCTTGTCCAAGACAAGGCTTCCTCCCCATGGCAAGGAGTCTAGAGGTAAGGCTTCATCAAGTTACTTCAGTACCCTTAACTTGTGCTAGCATTAAAGGATAGAGGTTATCATCTCTTCAAAATACCACTATTAAGAAATACAGTATTATTGTTTGGGTTCTTGGAGACATGCCTTCTCCTAATGAGTTTCTAATTCTCTCTCATACTCAAAGTAAAAAGCTCAGTAAACAATCTAAACTTAACCCTGTGCTGCCTGTCCACAGCAATGACGGGATGTCAAAGCTTTCTTGAGAAGGTTTTTGCCTGCTCTCATAGTGAGTTTATTACATTGCTTTGTGTTCTAAACATGCCCCTAGAGGTTTGAAGCACTTACTGCCTTGCAAGAACTGGCTCCTCTGTGGCTTTTGCTTCTGCTGTGATATTCAGCCTCAGTTCTGCCCACTCCTTATTCTGAGTGGCTTGGACCTGGAATCTCTCATCACTGACCTATGCTTGGTGTTTGTTTCAGGCAAGATCTGTTTTCTATCAAATTCACTGTGCACCATTAGCCATGGTGAAATGCCAAGGCCTAACCCATCCTCTTTCCATATGTCTCATCTATCACGTAATCTCTCTTTTGAGAAAACACTATTGCACTAAGGGGTTATAAATGCTCATAAATCTTCCAGTTCTCAGTTTGCACTTGATAAATTGGACTTGGCCATATTTGGAGAGGCAGATGTCTGCCAAGTGCGAAATACCTGTCCTGAAGGCACCATCTAGGGCATGGAGTTGAAAGTGGCCAAAAGCATAATTCATGCAAAATAATCTTGGACGCTCCAGCTCTTGTGGCCACAGTTTGTGTAGCCAGCTCCTACAACGCTGCCAGTTTGTTTAACTGTAAGCAGTAATGCACATCTCACTAAATCAAGCTCCAGACAAGGCAGCCTACTGGGGACTGGAGGAAACCTCTCGTCTTTCTCTGGCAGCCCTGTGAGCATCCCAGCCAGGCTGACAGTAGACTGGTGGACTTGCTTACTGTTGTATGTGTGCACAAATATAAAACGTGTTCTGGTAGTCATGCAAGAGGACAACATTGTCTGTCTGTCCTTCTCTTTTTACTCTAGTGAGCATGACCCCAAACCCAGGCATAGCAAATTACTTCTATTTTTCTGAAAGGAATTAAATTAAAAGAACACAGAACCTTGGGAGTGGCATGAAAAGGGTTTTTTTGTGATCCTTTCTCATGAATTGCAAGCCCCCCCCCCCCCACTTTCTTTAGAAAAGGGTTTTTTTGTGATCCTTTCCCATGAATTGCAAGCCCCCCCCCCCCCCAATTATTTAGTAAGTAAAAGAAATCTAACCTTATTCCTAGTCTTTCTGGAATGCACTAATTTCTTTACATGGAAGAGACATTTTTCATGAAGGCCTTTCTTTCCTTTTGCAACAGTACTGGTGGGAGACCCTCCGTGTAGTATCTTAGGCCAATGAAACACTTGTATCTAGTGGCTAGCCTTCTCCAAGCCTTTGTATGCTCTCTCTAATACTAGGATTTGTGTACAGCAAAACTTCTTAAAGAAAATCTTCAGTTCCTTTCCCTTATGTCCTCTGCTGACCCTCAGTATCGCTCCTCTCCTTATATTATGGGCTACAAGGCTAACAGCATTCCATGTTCTGTTCATCACAGAAATAAATATTCTGGGTTTTTCTGAAAGCTGTGCCTGGTCAGAGTGGTATCAATGGATATTGCAACAGATTACTTTGGAGCTTTGCTTGTAACTTTCTGCATGAGGTACCTCTATTGCCTCTTGCAAGCACTCAAATTCTCAGTGAAATATAAAAAGCAGAGCAATAGAACAAGAAAAAACATCCTTTCTGGCCAATTTGGATATCTGAGCCAGGTTCCAGTGGCCAGGCCATTTGTCCGTGTGCATTTTTGGGGGGAAGTATGGCTCATGACAGGATGAAGACAGTGATATTACAGACCCGTGGCCAGTATGCTCAGTACAGTTGCAGCAAGAATTCTTTCTTCAGTAATGTGCTTGGGAGGAGATTTCTTTGATTTCACAATTCAAACATGAGAATCTGGCTTTCTGAAACATAACTTCAGACTTCCTTATGAGCAGTGAACAGTTGCACCCAGCTCCGCCGTTAGTCTGTTTCACCCAAACCAGCAGTGTCATACATGGGTTTTGGTTCCTTGCTGAACACTTCTGTGGGTGTGGTGGGTTTTGGTGGGTGCTGTGGGGGGGGGTTTTGTTTGTTTGGGTTTTGGTGCGTGTTTTTTTTTTTTACATGAAGGTGCTTTGCAGCACAATCCCATGTCTTAAAAACTGTACTAATATAGAATCTCCTTGGAATCTGTTGGTGAAATCTAGTTCGTCAGAACAGTTTTTAAGTGAAGGTGGGAATTCAGTGGATTGAGTTCAGGTGCAGATTTTAGGATCAAAGGACAGACTAAATCATTGTTATAGCTTAATATGTCAGAATATTTATTAGCAGCTTGCTAGATTATACCACTATATATGAAGACCCAAGCTGAACATATATCTGGTGTATGGAGATACTGTATATTTTCCAGAAGTGTGTATAAACAGGTAGTTCCATGATAGTTCGCTATTCCAGTCTGTGCTAAACCACA
>KL287521.1:0-92253 GCA_000699545.1 Podiceps cristatus | reverse complement strand
GTAGGGAAACCCACTGTTCCTTCCACTTAGGCAGTTGCTTCAGTGTTTCAGCTACAAGTATATACTTCTGTCACAATCTTTCCTCAGTTTGCCTGGTACCCTAACAATAGATATCAATAATCTAAAATTTGCATATATTCTTTAATTTTTACTAGTTTAAGTGGAAAAATAAGAGGCAGACCTGAGTGTGCACAGTGTTCCTCCTGGTGATCCGCTTTTGCTTCTCTGATGCTGTAAGACCACTGATGTGTCATTCCCCAAAGAGGAACTTTCTAAGAGACTTGTAGAACTTTTGGATTTGCTTGTCCAAATTCTTCCCTTGTACAAATCTTAAACTGTCAGATGGCTGTAACTCGTGGGGGATCTTCCTAACATTTTAATGGAGCCCCACAGCCTTGTATGCTCACCTCTAGAGTCCAGCTGAGCCCTGCAGGTTGCCATTAACAAAGTCAGAAATGGAAGAACTGAGTGATACTTGAAAAACAGAAAATCCTCGAGACACTGATTTGGGTGTCATAATAGCTAAGAGGTGGTCAATGTCTTTAAGAAGCCAAAGGATCATGCGCACTTATGTTCTGCTAAACTCCTTTGATAAACCAAAATGCACTCTGCAAAACTGCACTTTGAGGTGAAAGCAGCATCATTCTTCCAGAAGAGAACCTGAGAATAAAGTACAATCCCATCCCAAGGGAAATGCTGTGGTTAGCTTTTGTTTAAGCTTGCTTGTTGACAGGGGTTTGCACTGAAAGCAAAGGAAGAATCAGTGCATGTGGTTCTGGGTTGGCTTGCTGTGTTAATATCTACAGCAGTGACTAATGTGTGTTGTCACATATTTCCACAAGGAATAACATCCCAGCCAGTGAACTCTGAGAAAGTGCCAGGAAGCCTTTGGCACTTCTCTTGTTCAAACCGTTTGGCATTTTCTGTAGCAGCAGTGAACACAACACCCTTAAATTTCACTTCTCTTCAGCTTGGAAAAAGTGAAATGAGGCCAGAATGGCTGTTTCCAGGCTTGTACTTCATCCCCAAGTATTATCACTCTACTGAGATTTGAGATTGTTTTTACACATCTGACATGTTTAGCTGAGATGAATGTTAACTGGATCTATTCAAGGCAGTATTATTGACCTATTTCATCAGAGTTGATCCAAGCTCCAAAGGTGATGTAGAATAACTAGTGTTTTACTCTTAGTCCATGTAGGCTGTTGTGTAAATTGTCAGAAAATTTCTGCACTTTCCTCCCCAGAAATTTAAACTCCATTTTATCATACAATTGCCAAATTTTCCCCACATCAGCATTGATTATTTGTGATGGTGTCTTCTAATTC
Organism: Podiceps cristatus; assembly: GCA_000699545.1. Lineage (NCBI taxonomy): Eukaryota > Metazoa > Chordata > Aves > Podicipediformes > Podicipedidae > Podiceps > Podiceps cristatus. The sequence continues at coordinate 90,925 of KL287521.1, read as the reverse complement.
CAGCATGTGACCTGCCTCTGTTCCATGCTTCATTTCTGAAAAGGAGCTGGGAGGTCTTGATTTTGGAGCCCTAGATTCTTCCTGCCATTGCCAGCGTCTTCACTGTATCAAATGCCGTTGCCTCAGACTTTGGGCACTGGTCAGATACTGGGGATACTGAACAGGTGATTGAATTTGTTCTCACTTATTTTAGCTCTGCGGTTCCTAATGAAACTAGCTGACCCATGGAACAGCACATGCTCAGGAAGGTGTGCAAGGTGGATTAATTCATGGGGAGGGATATGGATACCTCGCTGCAAGGCTTTCTTCTCTTTCCATTAGTGACCCTTAAAGAGACTTCCTAAACCTTTCAAACCTACCTATCATATTAAGTTTAATTTATTATTTTAGTAGATTATTATTCCAGATTATTAAAATACTTTGATATTCCAGGATATTTTTTTAAAAGTCAAGGAGGCTCACTTGTAAGTTCAGCATGAGTGTAGGGCAGCCCTTCATCTTTATTTTTGAAACAAAATTACCTTGCAGCACTGTTTTCTGATGCGTACCTTTTACCATGACAAAGCTCAAGCAAACCCATGGTCGTGCTCAGGTCTGCTGGGATGGATGCAGAACAGAGATGGATTATTCTTCTGTCAAAAAAGAGTGAAATCATGGTGATCCACTGTTATTGTACTCGTTTGTAAGAATGAGGCTGCTGGGAATAAATTTAGGTTATAATATTGGGGTATAATTTCAAACAAATTCACTTCATCTTGTTTGCAAGATCATCTTATTAAATTCAGCTGGAGGAAAAATTCCCTCTTTTTCCCCAAAGGAGTTATTTCAAAACATTTATATAGCCCTGTAACATTTACGCAGTGCTCTATGCTGACGTGCTTCTTACCTGGGTGAGTGGAGACAAGAGAAATACATGGATGATGAGCCATTACTGATGAAAAGGAAGGAGAGAAATGAAGCAGAACGATTAAGGAGGACCAGAGGAGCGCTGGGCTATGAGCAAACCAGGGCTAAACCTGGAGGGAAGACATTGCACAACATAAGAGAGGGAAGTTAAATTATTCATATGTACCAATACTTTGAGAAAGAATGAGAAAACAGATCAACAAAGTAGCATAAACAGGAGGAAGAGCAGATGTCTAATTAACCTAATATTTTTTTTTTAAAGCAAAGTCATTCCTAAATATCCCTGCAGAAGTGTGAGCCATTTGCCAGGAAGCATTGCTAGTTAAATTAATGTAGCAGTGACATTATGTTTAGAGACAATAGAGGCCCAGTTATCTTCTCACATACACCCACCTAAATCATCTGAAATCAGAATTATGTGTTATGGTAAAAACTATGCAAGGAGGGAAAGCAAGCCCTAGGTCTGTGCTGCTTAGGAATTACTTCCACCATGCAAGGATAAAGAGTGCAGCCTCTGCCATGTACAGACTCTGAGCGTAGGAAGATGATCTCCCTCATCTTGAAACCTTTCTGCTGTTATACCTGAAGCTACAAAAGTATTTTAAGCCTAAACTTAATCAGAAACCTTGTTTTATCCCAAAGGAGGTTATAGCTTATATAGTAAGGAATTACTAGAGAGTATTTTATATATATAACTTCTCACATCTCCAATATATAGTGTAATTTGGAAATTATAATGTAGGTTCTCTTGCTGTTTTCACACAGAAAATTCAAACCAAACCCTGAACACTCACTTCCATTAAAGACTGCCTAAATATCAGACAGTACTACCAACTTACACAAGCTCAGGATATAGTAATTTTAAGTGGGTTGCGTACAGTTGGCTGCCTGCCATTTGTGAATTGGATTTTGTTGGGTTAAGTTCCTTCAATGTGATTGTTTCTTGCATCAAATCTTTTCTGCTCTATGGACTCCTTGGCCACTGAAAATCAGTGGGGGTAGTAAAACCCAGGGAATGATAATGCCTGAAATCTTCATGGTACTCCAGATGGAGATTTAATTTCCCTTTTCCACAGAGAGGCAATCTGTATGTGTTGACACATCAGGATCTGTGGAATGTTAGACAAAGCATTCAATTTTCATTCCCTTTAAGGCTGTTGTCTCCAAGGGCTACTCTCTCATTTTTTGACAGCTTCCAAAAATGTCAGGAGTCTCTTCTGGATTTTTTTTTTTTACCTTGGCTTGGAGATTCTACTTAGAGTGGAAGCAAAATTGTTAAATTATGGAAGTGGATATGCCTATTGGTTTGAGGCTAAGGAAAAATAACTCCCTCCCCCCCTTGCCCTGAATAGCTATAATGTAAAATCAGAAAGATATTTTCTGAAGAGCTGGGACAGATCTACTATTGAAGCCAGTGGGGTAGTCCCCAGGTGGATCTAGGGTTCCTGATTCTAGTATAGAGAACTGTGTGGGAAAACTTGCCTTTAATAAAACTCCAGCTCCTTAAAGCCTTACAGAACCATACTCAAGAGTTTCAACACAGTGCATTACTTGTATGAAGAAGTACTTTTTAACAACATGAAGATGGGATTAAGTATATGTTCCTATTCTTAAACAAATTCAAAAATCCATCCTCCATTTGAAGTGGTTTATTCTTCCCTATAAAGGATCTTGAAGTGTCCAGCATCAGAAAGAGCGAAGGCTAAATGTGCCTGGGTGGGAATGTTTGAGACCAGGGACAGTTGGAGGCACATGATGGTCAAGGGTGAAACTCTCCTCATAAATTTGGTTGAGATGACAACTTGCACAGGACCTACATTCCCTGCTTCCCTCCTGCAGCTGCTTAGGCAGCTGCAGTTTTATGGGAGCTGTGGTATAGAGCACCTGCTCGAGAGCTGCCACCCTCCTTTACTTGCTGTCGTGAGGTTAAGTATATGGTACTAAATAATAACTGAAGATGATGAATGTTTACATTTGTAAAAGGTAAACCTCGTGTAAAAGGCGTTGTTCTTTTGAACTATGAACCATGAAGGGGATGGGGTGAAGCCATTTTTCCCTATAAAAGAAGATGGGTAACAACACTCAGTTCATTGCACCTGTCCTAAAGCAAGGCAAGATGTGACTTGGTGTTGTAACTCCTGAAAGCCTAAGGTAATACTTTGCTCCCACTGGCCACTACCACATCTTTCTTGCCCTCTTCCTGTCTGAGTCACGTTAAACAAAGTATCAAATAAAATTCACCATCTGACCTAACTGCCTCCCTCTGTCTAGGGGGTTGCAGTGAAAGGCCTCCCTATCAGGATCCAAAAACAACAAAGGAGGGAGTGAATTCACGGAAAGAATGTCTGGCTCATTAGGAATGATTAATGTGAAGGAAGAGCTCATTTATCTGGAAGGCACAGTGCTGGAGCAGACGCTGTGGGCAGGAGGAGAAAATGTTTGGCTGGAGCAAAAGCTGTCACTGCAGAAGGAAATGGGGAAAGAAACAATCTTACACACTTAAGAAAGGATGCAGGAAGATGTGTGACCCTTCTGCAGGAGAATTATCTTTAAAAAAAAAAAAAAAAGATAGAAAACAGAAAATATCTTCATTGATATCTTCAGAGCCTTGTGGCTCTTTTTGCTTTCATCTCTGGCTGAATAAATATGGATCATCTTCCCTCTCTGCCACGGATGTTAGGTGAAACAGATATTCTGCACCCGCTGCTTCCGGGTGTTACCTTGCCCTTGCTTGCACCTGTCCGGTTTACCCCTGAGCCTGCAGTACATACGCTTTGCCAGTCCCCTTGCTATTGGAAATAAAATGCAGAAGAGGGAGTGATAGTCATCTTTGTATATCTGGGTTCATCTGATGTCACTGATGTTTAGAAACCAATACATTTGACAGAAGTGGTTGAGAAAGAATGTTATATCCTGTCAGTTCCTCAGTCATTATTTCTAATAAATATTCTTGGGGCTATCTGGGCTAATGTTCTCCGGGTATCCTGGAGTATAACAGCATCGTGGTTATTCTAACCTTTATTTCTGGGAAGTCTCATAACTGTGACCTCTGAATGCTCAGCAGCAAACGAACTATGATGAGGAACCCAAGAGCCACCTACAGGGCACTTGATCTTGGGTATCTGTCTTTATGGTGCTTTGCGGCTGAGTTGGTGGATTTTTTTTTTTTTTAAATCAGTGCTGCTGATGCAGGTGAACTAAAGCCACTGACATCTTGACCAAAAGCACATTAATATTTTCTTTTCTGCATGGTGGCTCATGATTGAACAAAGCCACTTCACCGAAACTGAAGACTGAAGAGTTAAGCAAAGGAATTGGAATAATTCAGGGAGTTTTCAAAGGAGAATAGAGCTAAACTGTATTAGTGTGACCAAAAAGGTCTTATATTGAGTAATACATAACTGAAATGAGTCAAATGTCAGTCAGTGTCTTGGGTGTCTGTAAACCTCATACATTCATTGGGAAGTTTTGACAGAAACACAGCTTTGATGAAATGCCCAGGGGACAGGCTTCCAGAGGCAATTCGGGTAGATTCAGTATAAGAGGAGTCACAGTGAATCTGGTAAGGCCACTCCAGAAATGAATTTGATCTCATTTGTTCAAGTCATTTTTAGAAAAAAAAATTCAGGGTCATTGTGTGGGAGAAATTTATGGTATTGCTGCATATCTTTTGCTAGTATCTGCCATGTGTTCTCTTACCTGGAAGAGATCAAAAACATGACCTCGAAAAGAAAATTGAGAAGCATTTTACGATAAGAACATTGTTAGTGAGGGATTTTTTTTTAGAATTTTTTTCATACACATTTTAAAATGAAAAATAAAAAGAAGATAGTTATTTCAAACTTTAATGTAAATGTGTAAAAATACTATTCAGACGCCTCAACCATAAAATGTTCTACTGGGAAACAAATTATAAAGTAGTCTTGACCTGCTAGCTTAGGTCTTAAATGCCTGTCTTGTTCAGTTTGGGATCTCAGTAATATTGAGGTAAAGGTAGAGCAATCCTGGAGCTGGCAGAGGACTGGTAGAACAGAGAGCTGAGTTGAAGAGACTCAAGGTCGGCAGGGTAAATGCAAATTCTGCCAGAGCAGCTCAGAGGTAGCTGTCTGGGGCCAAAGTCTTTCAAGTGGTTCTAAATTTGTGTCTGAATAGGTCAGGTAAATACTAAGTTTAGAGGCACTCTTCTAAACCCCAGTACGTGTCAGGTAATAGGAACATCATAGTATAGCCACCGCTTTCAGTTTAATCGTACCTAGACTTGTGATGGTGAGAACTGGCTTGTGTCGTGATGGATCTCATTGGCTGGATGTTGTGGGGTCTTAGAGCTGGAGCTAGAAGTGCCCCCTGCTTCTGGAGTACTTCTGCAGAGTTTGGGGAATGAGGTGGGAGTATTTGTGGATGTTTCTCAGTCCCAACACCCAATACTGTGAGGAGCCACGTGGCAAGAGATGACATACATTGTATGTGAAGGACAGTAGCAGAGAGGATACAGTGAAGGGCTGGTTTTTTCCTGATATTTGTCTGCCTTATGCTTAGTCTCAGGCAGCTGCTGCTGTAAGCACATGAGCTTTCATGAGCATCTGTCACCGCTAAGTTCTATTCCTAATTCTGGAGAACATATTGGAGTGATGGGGAGCGCTAGTGAATTCCAGACCTTATCCAGCATCTGAGCCTGATAGTCGTCTGTTGTCTGTTTTGTCTGCAGCTCCGGAGTTGAATCTTGCTGAGGCTCTCTGTCACCTGACAGCTATTTTTTCCCCCTTTTGCATGGAGGCTACTGCTTGATCTGTCTCCCTGCACTCCCTTTGCTTTTGTATAGACAGCTAGGAAGGGTGAGGAAGGCAGAGTTACCTATGGGACAGAGGAAGCAAAGCAGCACAGACTGGAAAGCACAGCATACAGGAAAGTAAAATACTGCCATTTATACTTCAGGACAGATATAGTAGGAGCTAGTGTCTTAGTAATTGTTCAGCACAAACAGTCCTAGGCCCAATGCAGGTGGTACCTGTAAAACTTAAGAACCTGATGGCTTTGAGGATTGTTTTGAAATTAAAGTCCATATTTATTGTGAGCTGCATGTGTTTCGACAAGCAGTTCATAACAGGTTGTAGCTGTTGACTGGGGTCTGGCCTCATGTGCTCCTCAGACGATGTCTCCAGTTGTGAAGGGCTTCCCCTTTCATGAGGATTTGGCAGTGTCTGTGCCTTTGGCTGGGGAACACTGGCTGGAAAGGCTCTGCTTCCGTTTTCACTCCATTTCCAATTACTGCCTGTGATGTGACTGTTCGGCCATGGGCAGCTGTGTGCAGGGCTTTCCGGGCATATTAAACTGCCAAACATTTTCCATGGCTGTGTAAACTGTTCCTCACAAGCAGCTTTCAGTGTGAAAGAAAATAACATCCAGGTGCAAGCGAGGACAGACTCTGTAGTTTAATAAATTATTGCTTATACTGCAACATTCAACAAGCTTCTAAATTTATGTTAAGACATTTGTTGTTTTCCCTGGTCTTTCTGTTCAGGTGGAGCATTTCAGTAAGTGGAGCATGACATCCAGGTATTCCAGTGTATCCTCTCTGCTGGGCAGTGCTGGGAATTTTCAGAAGAGTTTCCAGGAACCATGGAGATGCAAGATAATCTTGCACTTCCTATAGTCTCCTGAACTTTCAGAAACCAACTTAAGCCTGAAAGCAACAGATTTTTCTCCTTTGCAATTGTCTTTCCCTTCTTCTGCCTACATACCTCCTTTGAAAAGCAGCTGTTATAATTCTGGATATTTTTGCTATGCATAATTCCCCCCTTTGAATCCAGTCTGAATTTTAGCATGTTGGCAATGAGTTCCCCAGCCTGATTTCACACTACATGAGCAATGCTGCTTTCTCTTTTTCCACCTTTTAGCTTCCTTTGTTCTCACCCTATGAGACAGGGAGACTGGGCGCTCCCAGCCTTTTTTCTTCAAGCTGTGCACCATTCTATAAATTCTTTCATTTTTTCCCCTAGTTTGTTTCCCAGTCCAGGTCTTTTCTATTTTTTATTGGATGATAGCTTTTTTCCTAAGCAATTGCTCATTTTTATCACTATGCTGAGTCTCTTCTAGTTAAGAGATGTCTTATTTGGACGGCATGGCCATCACACACAGTACTCCAGGGAAAGCTTGTGCTGTTACTTGCTATTCTAAATTCTTCATCTAACAGAGACTTAATAGCCTATAGAAGATAAACAAAGGAGTTGAGAATTGGATGTGACCCAGAAAGCTGGATCTAAGCACCTTTAAGCTTCAGGGAAACTTGGATCCAGATCAGAGGTTTTTGGCTCGTATTTGGAGTCTAGTCAGCAATTACTTCCATGACTGCTGAAACCAAGCAAAAATTTAGCAGAGGGTTATGTATAGCTCCTTTAATCTGCTTTGGAAAACTGCCCATTCCTGTGCTAGTCAAAGGCTGAGGAATTGAAAAGGTGACCTAAAGACACCTCTTTCTCCTTAGCTCTTGCAGGAAAGACAACTTGCTACACTAGAATGATCCATTTGCTTTTCTTGTGCGTGCTTACCCCTTGCACTGCATACAGTTCCTGTGTTGTGCCAGTCTCCTTGATTTCTAAGCTGTGCTGGAGGGTTAGAGACCACCTGAGTTCCTGTCCCCAGCCTCCTCTGAAGAAATATCCTCTTCCTGAACCTTTGTGCTGCCATGTGTGTGTAAGTGAAATGGTCAAGAGAAACTCATGTTCAGATCCGGAGATGTTTTTCTTCATTAATGACATTATCTAGGAGCACAAAGAACACCCCAATTGGAACTGCTAAACCTCCACCAACAGGATATTATAAAGGAAATGGTAAGACTGGACTGGTGTGAAATACAAGATGTTGGAGATAGAAACTCAAACATTAGTGAAAAATATTTTTGTTCATTGCTAAATTTTCAATTAAAGCCCTACAACTCAGATGAGGGGAAGTGGTGAGTTGACCCTGCTAGGATCTAGTAATAAGACAGCACCTACTTTTCAACTCTGACTCTGAAATGTTGACAGATATTTGCTTTTGCCTCCCTTCCACCTTTTTCTTTCTCTTTGAAAAACATGTTCCCTGCTGAGAAGTTGTAGTTACTTGCAGAATGTCCATATGCTTATTGCTGTCAGTTTTCGTATAACTAAGAACAAAGCATTGGCCTTATAACTGAGAGACTAATTTATGCTATAGTCTTCCCCCCTACAATTTCAGTCAGAAACCTGTAGTATGCATGGAAGGGCATAGTAAACAGGCAAGGGCTGTTGGTAGTCAAAGCTGGAATTTTAGATGTTGCCAGAAAATTATCTTAAGCATAGGACTATTTATAAAGATAATACTATTTCTCCTGTTCTGAGAAAAATGTGGAGCTATCATTCCTAAGGATTAAAAGGTTGGATATTAGAATAATGTAAGGAAGATGTAAGACAGTAGAAGGCAAAATGTGGTAAAGGCACTACATAAGCAGTGCTTGCTCCCAGGCTTCATACTGTAACGCTGCTCCACTGGCTAAATGGCAGTTGAATTTCTGTCAGCTGGTTTAGTAAAACAGTGTTGTGGGTTTTCCCCTTTTAGGTTACAGAAGTCTTGGAGAGGGAAAGTAGTCTCATGCCACATTTTCTACTGCATTCACAATGGCTGCTGCTACCAAAACAGCTTACAAGGCTTCTGGTGGAAATATTTTTCCTAAATCTTTCTGCAAACTGAAATTATTTCTTCAGGTGAAGCTAGTATACTGATTGTTCATAGAGTATTTAGGCATATGAAATATGAATGGGTCAAGGAATGAAAGGTTAAAAGCAAGAGATTGCTGCTTCCTTTCTTTTTTTGTGCATTAAACTTCAGACTTAATCAAAGACAAAGTAAAAGAACAGAAATTACTACCCTTAACACTTCTTGTTCTTGGTGTCAGACTCTCCCCTCCAACTTATTGCTTGGTACAGATCCATTTTCCATTCCACAGAAACATCCTCTGTAGTCATTCTTCTGCATCAGGGTGTCCCCTGTACTCCTGTCCTTCATCCCAATCTTCTGAACACTTTGTACACATTCACACAATCCACAACAAAATGATTTGGGCTCAGAAGATTGAATCCCCTCCCAGCTGCCCCTCTCAAGTAAACAGTTTAACTGGGTTCACTTTCTTTTGTTGTTGGTTCCAAGGCATTGAATACCCAATCATTTTATTACAAGGGAAATACTTCTTCCATGGTTTTGTTCTCAGCAAAAGGCAAGGTTGCTTGTACACCTAATTACAAAATGGTGATGATTCAGCTGAAGAGACCTTTTAAGTCATGGCTAAAGATAAGTTGGAGAAGTAGTAGCACTTGGCAAGTCTATGTCCCTGTTAGTAAGACGAGAGCTGGCTCTGGCAAGCCCAGGCTGAAGCTGCGCTACAGAATAGGAAGCTGTGGTGAAGGGCATGGTCTAAATATGCCCACTGTTTCTTCAAAACCCACTAGTCCATACCTGGCAATACCTTATTTCTTCAGGCTAAGAGATCTTTCCCTTCCTTTCTATGGAACCATTTTGTGATTTAGAACCTTTTGGATTAACTACACTGCATTTTTTTGTTGCAGAAATTTGCAGTAGAACCTCTTCCACTGGAGGATCTCAAAGAGGCTTCGAGGCATTGCTAAATTATCTCTTCTTCTTTCTTTTTTTTTTTTTTTTTTTTTCCTTATTGTACTCATTTTTGGGAGATGTAAGGTTTGCAAAGATTAGGGAGTTTGCACAAGGTTATGGAGTAAAATGCCAATAGTCAGGAATAGAATTGGGAAATCCTGCTTCCCGGTCCCTTACAGCCTTCAGAGTAAGACCTTGAAATGTAATCCTGATGGTAACTAGCAGTCAAGAGAAGTTTTGGGAGTTCCATTTTTCATAACTAGATGCAGAATTAAAATGTAATTCTTAAAGAACAGCATTTTATATATGTAAAATATAAACTTTTTCAAGTAGGTCACAGACAGATAAACTGTTCAGTTTTCAGTATGATGTTCACTGTCATCTTTAGAACAGATGACCATGGGAAATTGAGGAAAATAGTTTAGGAGGATTAAATAAGGAGACAGGATAAGTCATTTAATATATTTACCATTGCCTTATGGAGCACAATTCACTGAACTATTAGTTTTAAATCATATTTGCTGCAGGTGAATTCCTGGTTTTTCTTAGTCAAAGTTCCCTATCTGTCACTGGTTCTATGTCAATATATTGACAGATAAACATCTACATGTAGGTTATCTACAGAAGTCTTTGGATGGATATTTTTTGGACTCTTTTTGCCTGTTAGATATTTCACTTCACTTGTTGGTATTTGGTAGCTCTTCTGCCTGACGGATTAACAAGAGATTGAAGTGAAAAGGAAACTGAGTTGCAGGTAGGAATTTGCAGATGAACTAAGAGATGAGTTGAGAATTCATGAGGCAAGGGAATGAAAAAACTTTTTTGTAGATATCGGAATACTTATAAATTGGTAGCTTATAAATAAGATCTCATGTAATACAAAACTTTGTGTTCACTGTATTCTCAATTTTATTGTGCTGAGCATTAACTGTCAGCTATTTATTTTCTAAAAAAACCCCTCAGCTATCATGTTTGAAGCCTCGTATTGCTTACTGTTCAAATTGGACTGTTTCCCATCTCTTCCCTTCTCTTCACTGGTGCTTCAAGAAGTGTTGCACCAGTGGGTTCCTTTTGAACAACTTCAACACTGCTTTACAGATTTAGGCATCCATGTAGCCAACATGTACATCTGCTAGCCATGGAAGTGTAAGTTCGGAGGTTTGTCTTAATTGCCCTCAGCATCAGCCTGCAACCATGTAATTTAGTAATTAGGAACTGCTGTTTGCAGATGACCTGTTGTCACTTTGCTGCCTCATGTCTTTGACCTAAAGCAGGCAGGTGACTGGTGCCTCCAGAGCAGATTCATGTTTTTAACAGTAATTCAGATGTGAAGGTATTTCTTCACCTCTGGTCCAACTTCCTGAGTCCTGCTGCACCTCTCCTTTGCCATTAACTTGCATAAAATGAATGGCCTCACACACCTCAGACCCTGCAAATGTGTTTGCATTTTTAGTATTATCATTATCTGTTACACACAGCCTATAAAATATGGTTTACTACCAGGAAGAACACCCAGGAATGGGATGTTTATGTAACTTGGTGGCTCTTTTCACTAATCAGACAACTCTTTTGTAATTTATTGATGTGTGAAAGTGACAAAATAAATTAGAAATAATTTAGTTCTGTTCTCCATCTCTGAATCATCCAAAAATGAGTAGTGATCTTTGGAGGGAAATATATATAAAATAATACTTTTAAGGAATTTAGCAGTGCTGGGTGGCTGGCTGGTACCATATGGTCTTAATCTGAAATACCTCTTGGAAAAATACTATTTCCCTGTAGGAACAGGTCCAACGGTGGTATGATCTACAGTCTTGTTGGGGTTACAAATGTGTCCCAAAGTGTGAAATATAAAAACAAGTTTCTGTTTCAGGTACCTCATTGTGGTAATAACTAAGCGCATCTCAGACTTGAGACTTCTGTTTATAATCCTGCATGGTAGGTATTATGCTATTTTTCTTAAGGATGGAGGACCTAAGACACAAACTATCACAACAAGGGTTGGTAATTACATTTTTTTAAACGGCACTGTCAGCATAAAAACAATGAGCTTCTCTCTGTTCCAAAAATATTTTCTCCAGTTCATTGTAAGGGCATGTCAAATAAATGCAGATTTGGAGAAACTGCCTCTCCTGGTGGGATACTTTTCAGTGGATAAACAGGTTTTTATTCTCCAGAGCTGAGCACTTTATGCCAAACCTATATTCTCATAGGAATTCATATTTAAATCAGCTTTTTATTCTTCTCTTAGCACGGGAGAGATTGACTTCCTTGATTGTCACATTTGTGTGACTGAATTTGTTCTGAGTTAAGTTTCTTAAACTGGCCATGAATGCTTTCAAGCTGGGTCCATTAATGACAAATTACACATTACTGGTGTCTCATGCATTTTGTTGGTTGCCAATGACACATCAGTCTCTGCCAGGTATTATGAATACTATGTAATTTAGTGTTTTAGAGTTTGACTAATTGTATTGGGATGAGGGCTGCGTTGGCAGCTGGAGGGCAAAAGTAGTTGTGTGTACACAGTAGTACAGCAGGTACTGGTGCTTCCAGCAACTAATCTTTTGTGCATGTTTTGCATATTGAGAGAGGCCATTGTTATGCAAAATACAGCCCCTGATTATTCCATTATGAGATTGTTCTTTTGAAAAGGAACAAAGTAACTCATTTAAAAAGAGATTTGAAAGGATTCTACTCGTAGGTCTTGGGGAGGAAGAAGGGGGAAGGAACTTGAAATTTTGACTACTGACAAACACTGTGGTGTGGTTTTGGTGGTAAAGGAAGCTGGCAATGTGAGAGTTAGGGCAAAAGTCCATCATTTTATATGGAACTGCCAGGTTATGGGCAAAACTAGCTGACGCTGTTTTAGTGTGCCCATGTAGGAGATGGTGTGCCAAATGAACATAATACTTTCCCTCATGCAATATCCAACAGCGTATTTTTAACCTTTCTTCTGTGGACATGTACCAGTTACAGATGGACTACTTGGTGCTTGGCATTTGGTTCTGAGTAAACATTTCTGCCTGTCTAAATATTTGTTTCTAGGACTTGGAAATCATTCTGTGTATGTGTTTAGGGCCTGTACTATGTGGTTTTGTAACTTAAATGGGACAAAAGATGACTGAAAAGAACGCAGTTAAAAATATCTGTGGCTAGTTGCAATATCCTTAGAGAAAACACAGAACTTGTCTATCTGCCAGTCTAACAATTTTTCTTGTCTAGTGGCAGTCTAAAACAAAAACTTGTCTGTACTAAATATTATGAAATGGATCAGAAAGATTTTAAAAACATTGCCAGTCTTTATTTTATTCTATAGGGACTTTGCATAGGACTTGTTAGGAATGGATTCTCAGGTTATTTAGAATAGCCTCCCTTAATTGGACTGCTGGGAATTTTGTATCTTCACTGTCCATGCACCTTTGCCTCACTGATATGGTGATAAATGGGGGGTCAAGTAAAGATGCAGGTTGTTCTTCTGTTACAGTTGACTTGTTTTATAATGTTCTTTAAATGTTAAGGTTTTATTCTTCAAAGAGAATAGTGTGATTTCACATTTTTATATTGGGAAGTTTAGACCTTGAGGACTTTAAATAGATCTGATCAAAACCATAAAGCTGTTTCCCATTGAGTAAAAAGATATAACTAAGTGAAGAACTTGTGTAGAACTTTAAAAGATAAATTCAGACTTCTCCACTCCCCTGACCACACATGCTTAAAATTTAGATACCTTTTAGTTTTAGACTTCTTTCAGTTATTGAGTGAAAACTCAATGTATTAAAAATACTCTTTAATGCATGTTACTGGGAGGAAAAAAAAAATGCTGAGGCAGTTAGAAAATACGATTTTCCTTAAATGAGTGGTTAGCTGAATTCCTGAGGGATGAAGCCTTATCCTTCCAGAACTCATGCTAACAAATATATATGTAAAAGCATTTATGGATGTTATGGATCTATATATCCTAATATCATAACTCTATATAGACGTGGAAATCCATATCTGAATGGAACTGTGGGGAATTCCTTGTACATGGGACTCTACTTCTTCCCAGAAACTTGCCAACTGCAAGGCCTTCATGATATCTTGAGGCAGACAATTTCAGCTTCTAAATATATAATGTGGCAAAAGGCATTTCTGAGTATTCCACTTCCTCTTACAATTCAGTGTCCTTTTCTTGCACTGTAACTGGGTGTCATCCAGTTTTCCTGCTGTGTTGACTTTATGCAAGTTATCTTGATATTTTATTTCTTATCAGATTAATATAGACTCTGGCTACATAGTTCTGTGTTTGAACTTCAGATTCCCTGTCCTTGCACCCCTCTTTCCTCATATACCTTCCAGGGGGTAGGGAGAGCTGAACAACACCTGTTCAGGTCTGGTTTATTTCCCAATGATCTAGATAAGGCCTTACTGTAACCTTTCTTTTCTCACCTTCCCTGCAGCAGCTTATCCAAGTCTCTTATTTTCTCAGGCAGAACAAAATCATCCACCTCACTGGATTCTCTTCCACCTGCTCTTATGACTCTCAAACTAATGTCCCATTGACTTTAGTGAATGTTCTTCTGGGTAAAGTGCATCAGTCTATTTGGTCTTGGGGGTACAATAACACCTTTGTCTCTAGACAGCAGAATTACCTGCTAGAAACAATCAAGGGCCACAGCATGTTTTCATCCCCTCCAGCCTGGCCTTGCAGTCTTATTCATTGAGCATCTTTATTCCACACGTCAGCTGTCAATCAGACCATTCACAGACCAGTTCCTTTCAATGGTGTGGGGCTTCACCAAAGAGTTGCTTTGCCATGGGAGCATCTTCAGAGCCACATCTATTGCAGGTAGAGGAAAAAAGCTGTTTAGGTTATGCTGGCCAGTACATGCCTTGAAAATAACATCTTTTCTGCAGGCTTAGGTGCTGAATTAGGAACCAGTGAGAGAAAAGCACAGAGTTTACTGGTTGAAGGCATACAGTCCTTTTCAGTAAGAATGATGAGTTCAGTCTGAGGAGAGCTCCAAATATCTCCTAGGGTGTTCACTTTAGGAAATGATGGCTTGTGTGTAAATTTAATACTACAGAGCATGATGTGTGTTCACTAAAAAAATAAGTTTGACTGCATTACCTGCTAAGTGGAGTTTAAATAGCTTTCCTGCAGAGCCGTCAAAGAAGATAGCAAGATGGAGCTGAGCAACAGCACAAGGCTTATCCTTTGCAAACCAATAGCTTTTTATCTTGATGACCCGTTTAAAATACTTCTGCTCTCAGGCAGCTCTCAGTTCCCAAACACCCTTTGCAGACAATGTTTGGTAAGCAGGTTAAGTGAAGCTGTTGGAAGCCCTGTAAGGAGCAAGGAGGTCTGGGAGCCTTGTGGGGTTTCGTACCATGAAAGACAGTGCCTGGTAGCTGAATGCCCACCAGCCAGAGCTAAACCCTGTGTGGGTAAGGAGATCGTGATGCGGTCAGGTGCTCCGTGCTGCTTCTGTCAGCGGATCCGGCAATGTGTAAGAAGATACGTGGCAGCACAGTGGCAAGGAGGGAGGTGTGCAGCTGGCTGCAGTTAGCAAGCCCTCCCAGTTACCAGCACCCAGAGAGGCACACAGTGTGAACCCCCCTCCTTCTCTCAGTCCTCGTGGGAATATGTTTATGCTTAGGAAAGCCAGGGGATGGGGAAAGCTAAAGGGTTTGTTCCTGGCAAATGCACAGGACAAGTAGCTCTTAAACAGAAAGGGAGGGAGACTGAGGAGTGCTGTAGGCAGAGACCTGTAGCCTCCTGCCAAAACCGCTAGAATTAGAAAACTGATTCTGCTGAGAAGGAAATAATAGAAAATGGAGCTAAAGTCCTTGGGAAAGCTGATTTTACAGATAAGTTGTGGAATTGTATGGGAATTAATGGACTCAGGGCAGGGGGAAGGCAAACCAAATGATTGAACTTCAAAGGAACTTCTTTTTTTTTTTTTTTTTTTTTAAACCAGCAGGCTGGGAAGGGGGTACTGGCCAGGGATCAGCTCAGTGGAAAGGAGGGATCTGGGCTCTACTGTAGATGATGAGCCAAGCACAACTGGGTTTTGTCTTGCCGTTATGGTAAAGCAGGTATAAGGGATGAACAGTACGTTGCTTGAAAGACATGAGAATACTGATCAATGTGAGCAATGTTTTACTATGAAGTACAGTGTTTGGAGATGCACAAGTAGGGAGCATACTGTGTGATAAATATCCATGACAAAGGTTAAAATCTCACGTCTCCATCCTTGTTTCTTTATGCAGTTACTTTCAATTGGGCTGGAGGAAACTGCAGTTTGTTTTCAGTATCTTCTCAGAATGTACACATGGACACCATATATATTTTTTGTACTTGTATAAGGAGATTGAGCTTAAACAAATATGTATATACACAGGTGAGAAAAGGGAATAGACTGAAAATGGCAAGAATAGTAGAATAGGGTGGCCTTGTTATAGATTATAAAGTGATTTACTTAAGTTATCTTTCAAGACTGCTTTGTCACTAGGAGGAACAAAAATGGAGAATAACTTTAACTGCTATGAAAGTAATCCTTTTTATTTTCTTCATGAGTATCTGTGGCTTGCTGGTAGAAGCATTCAGAACAATAGGGTTACTTCACAGAAATGTTTATTAAAGTTTCCAATAATTCCTTCAAAAATCTTAAATAGTCAATAATTTTGTGCTAAATTGTTCTTTCCAGAAAAACCAACTTCATAGTAAAAGTTACTTCTTGTCAGAAATAACAAAGATAGCTAAATGATTAAAGATGAGCCTTAAAGGGGTAGAAATACCAGGGGAATTTTGGCTGTCTCTGTTACACAAATGTTGCTTGCTTCTGTGCATTACTGCTGGGTAGTGGAGTGTGGAGAAATGCTGACAGTCAGAGGCGAGCGACCTTCTCTTTGAATGATGGCTAGCTGGAGCTTACCGCAGTCAGTCCAGGACTTCTAGTGGCCCTGTGCTGACAAGCTCTGGAGAGAAGCGGGCTGAATGAGGCATGGGTGAACCCAGTCTGACTGGAGGTGAGTCCCCTCTGTCAGGAGGGACTGCAGCACCCTGCCACTGCCCCAGCTGCACAGTACTTGTCCGGCAGGTAACCAGATGGCTTTGGTCTCCAGCAGTGTGTATCACTTGCTGCTTGGCTGAATTCAGTTAAAATTAGTGAAAAAAATAAAAAAGACTGGGAGGGTATAGGGAGGTTGGAGTGTCTGGGAAGACCAGGGCAAGCAGGGATGGGCCAGGGCCATCAGTCACATTCAAGTCAAAAGAAGTTTCCCATAGAGATTGTGTAGCAGTGAATGAAGCAGTGTGAAGTAGTCTGGCAAGTAAGATCAGGATCTACCTCAAAAGGAAAATAATAACAGTAAAAGTAAGAAGCAAAGCACAAAACCAGAGGTAACAACTGAAGTGTGACTGTGACTATCTGACCCACTCTTCCAAAAGAGTCTGGGTGTAAATGGGCGTAGATGGATGGGCTGGTTAAAAGATGTTCTACTTAAAGAACGTCTTTTGTCTCTGGAAGGTTATTTATTGTTGCTAAACCAGAAGTTCTAGTTAGGGGGAAAAAAAAAAAAAAAAACACCAACAAAAAAACAAACCTTGCCTTTTATACCATCAGAACTACAAAAATACTACTGTTAAGTGCCCATTTCTTTCTGTCAGCAGATAAACCCTGAAAAACATTGCTACATGAGCAGTGCAGTGACCGTTGGCGGGTACATCTGCTGTATATTTACACTTCTTTCAGCAATAACTGCTTGAGTGATCCTAGTTCATGCTGTCAGACAAAGGCCAAAGTAGCTTGAGAGAACTTACTCTTCGAGAGGAAATAAATGCACATTCCAGCAGCTCCAAAACTAGTTCTATTCCCAGCTACATTGTCCTTAATCTGAATTATTTCAGTTAAGAAATGCAGAAAATATGGGCTCAAGCTAATGCAAATGAGCACAATCTGTTCCCTGCTCATAGATGTATTATATACCTAAACCCAGGTTCTGTTTCTGCTGTGATGGCGCAGTGACTGCCTCAGGATGCTTTTGGTCAGTAAGCAAGCAGCTAGGCACTGTATCTGTGGTAAACAGGTGTCCCAAGGAGCCACATAACACTACTGGAATAAAATAAACCCATACTCGGGGTCCAAGAGCATAACACACAAGTTCTCAGCCTCTAGAGATAAGAAATAGCCTTCATCTTCAATGCAAGGTTTTGTTACTTCAAGGCCAGTTAAGGAAAACGTCATTGATACAATTTCAGATGGAAGAAATTTTAAAAGGGTAACAGCCACATTTTCAAGGGATATCTGTCCATAGAGGTGCATTCTGTGAAAGAAGGAAGCTCCTACATAGTTTTCCAGGGAAGTTCTTACCCAGCACCCACCAGGGGCACTTGACTCTCACTGATCACTTATTAAAGCATTTGTTTGTCTGAGTTGCCTTATTTCAAGTTATGCCACCAGACTGACCTGATGCTTCATCCAGCAATTCAGCTCTTGCTCAAGTATGACTCAGGATGAGCCGGTAAGTGCAGTACCTGATTTTGACAAGGATCAGACCAGGTTTCCAGGGGTATTACATTGAAATCCTCCAATTCCTTTAGGTCCCAAAGCAGGAAAATTGGTAGGTCCTTTTGAGATACCATTCTGGCCTTTTTTTTTTTTTTTTTTTTTTTTTTTTTTTATTTTGAAGTCCTAAGCATTGGATTGCATGAGACCTTCTGGAAACTCTTGTGCGATCAAAGACACTAGGTATCTTGACAGCCAATTGATGATGAGTTCTGAGCCCACAGGGAAAATGGGACATTCTTACCAATGCTTTCTGAAAAGCTACTTTAGTTTTATTTCCTTAGGGACTGGATGCCTGGAGTGGCATGTACAAGACAACTGTGTATTAAGTAAATGGCAACATCTCAGAGCTGTGCTTTATTAAGTTACTGTTATCTCCCCTAGCTTTCAGGAACATTACAGGAAGCTTTAACATGCTGAGTTAGATGCTGCATAATGAGTCATGACAGCTGGCATTCTGCAATCCTCCTTCTTGCAGCACCAAGGTAATAAATTGGAAAGGGTGCCTGTGGATCAGCTCAAGAGTTGGCAGATTATGGTCTCACCAGGCTGGAAGTAATGGTCAGATTGCCTCATCAACTGCTATTTGTTAGGACTTCGTCTTAGTATGTGTGTCACCATTCACAAATTGATTGCAACAATAACAAGTGATGGCATTGAGCTGACACGTGGCAGTTATGACCCCTTCGTTCCCAGTCAGATTCTTTTCTTTCCTATCTGTACTAATTTAGTGGGATCCTATGGGTGATACACAATTAGTCTCCCAATAGCCACCTATCAGATGGGCCTTCTGCTGCTTCAACTTCTATGTTGTAGCTGAAAAGAAAAAGCTATATCGTCTTTCAGATGACTAAGGAAAAATAACTTTTCTAGATGAAACTACAGGGGGAACTTGAGATGGGGAGGATAAACCTAAGGTGACTTTGTGTGACATGTCAGTACGAAGCATAATCATCAGCAGTGTAGGCTTGAAGGATCTCTTCTAAGATGGCACAAACACACATATGGATCATTCTGAATACTTATCATTATAAACACACTATTTCTTTCATTTCATCTTTATCTTTTAGTATCTGCTTCACTATAGAAAATGACTTGCCACTTGTGTTTGCTTGAGTGCCACAGAACTTTGGGATTGAACTGAGACTCTTGCATTGAGGCCAAGGAAAGTTGCTTCTGCCGCAGTGATGTTTCTCTCAAAGCAGAATGTATTCACTGTGCGAAGCTAGACTTTGCTTGAAAACAGTTGCAACCTCACAACAATTGCTAAAGGCAGAAGTCAGCATTTCATAATGGATTTCTGTCTCTTCTGTTCAGGAAATGTATTGCTTCTGCCTCCAAGTGGTTAATAGCACTATTAAAGCCAGGTATCATGTGGACAGGTGTCATGAAGGCTTTGTTAATTAACCTCAGTCCAAAGATGTGGCAAAACAGCAGATACTGATGGGTTACTGTTAGCTACAGCTCTTCAGATCTGAGCAGCAGTCGCCTTTGATTCCACTGTGAATTGTCAATAGAGTGCTGGGAGCCCACAGCAACCTTTGCAGTGTTGATCCTTGGCTCCCAACTGACCTGCTGCTGCAACTGGCAAAATGCCCTCTACTCCTGCTGTCTCCCTCAGTCATCTCACACCTATAGGAGATCAGCCTTGACTTGATGGCTGGAATGTTTTCCTGGCAAATCAAATCAGGGCGTCGCATCCTTGACTGTCCCGAGTGGCCAACAAGACATTCTTTTGGCTATATCCTTGTACAAATGGCAATAAAACAAGAAATGCCCTTGCAGTAAGGATGTTATCTGTAGCATGGCTGTTTATCTATCATGAGTTCACAGGTATATGATGCTCAGCATGGACATGTTGGACAAAACTCGGGTATTACCTAATCTCCTTGACAAAAGGTGAATGTTTTTTGTTCCATTCTCTATCAGTGACTGCATTTCAATGGACTGAAAAATTATTCCAAACAGGAGGTTACAGTAGAGAAGATGCTGCTCCAATTTTTACAAGCCAACACTGAGCTCACGAAAGAGAATGGATTTGTATGCCCCATCACCAACAGTTCCTTATTGTGTTTCCACAGGGACATATTCACACTTAAACTGTTTGTTTATATTTAGATTTCATAGGGGAAAATGCTGATTTTGAATGCTGTAATTAAAAACCACAAAAACACAACCAGAAGACCCCCAAATACCCCAACCAAACAAAACAAGAAAGCTCCACAAAACCACACAAATAGGTCAGCCAAGTTTGAATTTCAGAAATATGAAGAGGACTCCAGCTGTTCTTGAAGAACTGGTCTGAGACATCTACAAGATCAAATCTGCCAATTGTCTGACCTTCTCGGGAGCATTGAGTCCTTTTGCAAAAGAAATCCCAACTTCATTGCACAGGAAGAATATCATAGTTGGCTACTGTATCATGAAATTGATGCAACTGAGTGTAGAATCAAGATGCTGGTTTTAAAGGTCTGTACTCAATGAATTAGAGGTCAGACAAAAAATGACTGCCATGGGAGCATGTGCTATTTCTATTCAAGGTGTTAGTGCTGCTAATGGCAAAGAAATTCAAGAGGCCCAGAAGGTGGTTCTAAATAGAAAGACTTTGATTTGCACGCTTCTGCTGTTAACATAAAGTGTGGATTTTACTGGCACATGTTGGATGTTAGCAAGCTGATAAATAAAGGAACACAAGATAAATATGGCTGCTCTCCTCTTAGCAAAATTCAAGTTTCCCTGTGGATTTTGTCAAATGTAGCTTCATGCATGTACCTCTCAATCTCTGATGAGATGAGGCTGAGTATATGACAAAATTACCTTCCTGTACAGCCGCGTGGTGGGCTGCTAAAGGCATGTTGCATTACAGTTTCCATGCTTTTTGCATACTGCATACGCATGGGTCAGTGGGCAAATGACTTCAGAGGAGGACTGTAGGACATCGATATTGGGCTGACAGCTAGTGATTGCTTTCACTGGTTTCTCATACTTTACTCTTATCTACCCTTTACTGCACACCCACCTCTACACCTCTCTCTTAGCTTGATTCATAAATTGCAGCTAAACACACACAGTTGCAGAACTTGCCAAACAGATCAGTAACTATAACTGTTACCATTTCTGGAGGATCAATAGCAGCTAAACAGCAATGCTTGATGCAGAAAGAGAAAAATTATTTTAAAAAAAAAAAAAAAAAAAGACTGACATCCAAGCCATTCTCCTTGTGTAAACTCACTCTGCACTGACTGAATTGCTAGCATTACAATGCATGGGGATTTTGAATGGTTTTTGTAGGGGTGAATCTTGCTCCAATGAAGATTGAAATTATTTGGGAAACACCACTGAAGGGATTCTGAAAGCCCTTTAAAACTTCAGAAGAGTAAGAAATCAAGATGATGACACAACTAAATAGAATCATAACAGAGTAAAATGTTTTGTTTTGCTACTTTCTTCCTTTCCTTATTCTCTGGGAACTGTTGAGTTATTTAAAATCTTGGACCACAGGTTATTATGCCAAGGAGTCACTCTGATTTTTATCATATGGCTTATACTTGTACCGATGATACACTATTGACTGATACACTCAATTGCACCTATAATATGTACTTAAGTTAATTATTCACTTCGGAAATCATGGAAGGAAATGTCTTTGTCAAGCAGGCAATTAAAACCACCTAATTGTAAATATTATAAAGATATTGAAGTGCTCAGCATCTAGTCAGTACTGTATGTTACTATAAAATCCTTCTGGCTAAAATAATTCCGAGATGGTAAATAGTGAACTATTTTTGTTACTGCTTATGTACAGTTTCTAATATAAGCAACTCTGGAAAGAAAATCTGTAGGGGTGAGAATAAAGTAACATGGTGGAAAAAAGGGATGGACATAGAATGGCAATGAAAAGGAGCTGTTGTTTAGCATGTGAAGGTAATACTGGTCATTAAGATGTGTTTGTGAAATTGCTTGTAAAAGTAATTCTTATCATATGAGAGACTGCAAAATAGCACAGCTTTTCTTGTTGGTGTTGGGTTTGGGTGGTTTTTTCCCCACATGGCTCCATGATTACTGAGAACCTCCAGAGAGAACAGAGTGGTTTGTTTTAGTTTTTAAAGGACAAGTTTCTATATAAGCTAATGCTACAGTAAACAACTAATCATCGCTTCAGGCTCTGTTACCTGCTTTGCAAACTAGAGCTTGGAAATGATGCTTGTTTTCTTCTGCAGGCTGTTCGTATGGTTCAGTATAAAATGGCAAATACTCCCTTGTGTCAAATGGGATTTTACGACTTCTAAGAAATTAGCTCTGTCAAAGCAATGCTTGGGAGTCTAGTGCTTGTAGTTTGAGAACATGAGGGTTAGATCACAAACACATCTAAAATGGTCAATGAATATAGAGACATAGATACAGGAAAGCTGGTCAGCATATGGAAAAAATACTTGGGGACAAACCTTATGAGGGCTCTTTGGCTGCATAGAGAGACCTGATTCAAATGCAACAAAACTACCCTTTTTTCCTGAATTAATGACACATAACTTAAGGAAGGATGCTTCCTTATTGTTAAGAAAGTTGGGAAGAACTGTGGCTGAATTGTACAATACAAGCAAGTATACAATACAATAAATAGAATATATTCTGGCAAAGCATTGATTTTCATAAAGCTGACAAGATTTGACTTTTGATGTAAGTCTTTTGCACAGACTTTTTTCATTGAATTTCAAACCTATGAAAGAGGTAAATCAAGGTCTTAGTTGTTTTATCTCTTTTCATGTGCAGAAATTCAGTATGATATTTTAGAAGTGCACAGGGAATGAGAGTACCAAATCTCATTTGCTTTCTATGGGAAACAGTTGCCTAATCATTATTTATACCTTTCAAGTAAATATTTGAGTGTGGAAAACATTTGGTGGTGCTCTGTGCCTGTGATGTGATGACTTTGAAGCTAAGCAAGTGCTGTGAGAAATTGTGGAGGTAAGGATAAGAGATCTTCATAAGTTCTTCTCTTAATTGTTGATTACTGTAAATTTACCTCTGTGGTATTGCTCTCTACCCAGGAAGAGTTTCAGTAATAAACAGTACAATTATTTTCTTTCCAATTATTTTCTTCCCATATGTAAATGTACTGGACCCTGCATGAGCATTGGTTAAATGCACTCTTCAGCAGCTCTGGCTGTTAACAGGCACAGTTAATTCACATTATTGAATAAATTAGTCTCCCACCTCATCAGGTGGTAATAGATGCTAGAGCCCTCACTTGTGGTGCTATTCACCATCTTTCACAAAACAGGTGTTGACAGGAAGGGGGAATCAAGGTGGCTGTCTTGTGCTCTTCCTTTTGCTCATGGACCTCTTGGTGTTTCATTCAGTCGGACTCCCATGCTTGCTGTTGCTGTAACAGCACCCAAACTCATGCTCCCTGTTCTCGCTCTCCAGTTGCTGCAGTGAGCAGCTTTATTTTCCACAGAAAGAAATTTGTGAGGCACAAAAGGTTAACTAGGGAAATGCTAAGCCTGTCTCATAACAAAGATGTGACTTACTACCCTAATCAATCTGCCACGGCTGATTAGACCTGCAATAAAGTTGAGGTCTGATAAAAACAAGCTGACAGCTCCAACCCCCCATTAAACTTCCAATTTTCATTTTGTGTCTTTTCAGATTCTTTGAATCTCTCTTCTTATCAGTATGAGTAAGCAAGTACTGTTGACTTTGAGCATCAGACAGAATCCTCCAATTTGCTACTTTTTCTAAAAAGAAAGTCCCGGTAATATATAGGATCAAAGACACAGCTCAAAATCACAGAAGAGTACTTAGAGTTCCTGGTATTAAAGAGCCAAGAGCATAAATATGTCTGGTATCGGATAGATATGAACCCTAGTAAAGACAAGGTTGTGATTCTCTTACTGAGGATAAAGAGTGCTTTATTTCCTGAGTAATTTAATAGAAGTAAATGGCAGCTATGGTCAATGGAACACTATCAAGAAAAATAAGAAAAAGCTGTAGGTATGTCTAAGATTCTTTTCTGTTCTGAGCTTGCTTTTTAGTAATGCCCTATTCAAGAATGTGAATTATTAGTGGCTATAATAGTTTATAATTTAAATTTATTCTATTATCTGGGAACTGGACATGTAACAAATAAAAGCATTTTATGAAAAGAGCTGTGAATCTGATCTAAACTGATGGTTATTTGCCTTATATACAGGTCACAACTGCTATTCTAGCAGAACATGTATAAATGAACATGACATTGGGAAAGAATTGCCATATATTTTGTATATGGAGGCCATATCTTACAGTTGTACATTTGAGTTGTCAGAAGCAGTCAAAGATATGGTAGTGGCTGGTCAGCCATGACTTGAGTGGGCTGAATAATGGTCAGGCTTTACAGGTGAGAGAAGTTTCCAATGCCTCCCACTAGCATCTGTGCTGGAACCAGTGCTGCTCAACAAATTCATAAGCTGTCTCCACAGAGAAGTGAACAGTGACATGATCACACTTGCTGATGATAGTTTTCCAGATCTTTTTAAAATAATAATAAAAAAATATTATTAGAAGAGCTACAGAAGAACAGATTGATATTGAATAAGTGTGTGAGAACTCATCAGGCTAAGTTCAGTGCTGATATTTGTGAACAAAAATGTGAGTGGGGAGACTGAGGATGGAGGTAATTCGTTATATAAGGCTATACAATATTAGGAAAGAAACATAGGAGCTTTTGTGAAAAGTTTGATGCAAAGTATCTTAATCAACACCATGTGAAAAGGCAACTAGAAAGATGGGAATGATTGGGAAGGGAATAGAGAACAAAACAGAAGACATCATTACTCCATGATACATTCTATTATTCCATTACTCTATAGCGCTCTTCCCACATTTTGAATAATACATAATTATTTGATTTGGAAAAGGATCTTTAGGTGGCAAAAGAAATAACAGGGATATAGGCCTACATAATCACAAATGACAGGGAAAATATGAGAAATAATGAGTAAAAGTTCCATACTCATAGTTGAAGAATCAAAGGAAACCTGACAAAATGACCAGGTAGAAGATTTAAAACAAGAGTTTGTCATGCTTTTCTGTGAGTGCCAACCTTGGAAGGCCATTACATTTTAAGAAAAAAAAAAACATACATCTCTCAGTACAGTACTTGTACTTAAGACTGTTCTGCATTTTTCTAGTACAGAATTTTGGCGCTAATTAAGACATACCCTTCCTTTGGACTAGGCATTCTATTATAATGATAAACTTTCATTTGATCCTTTTGGAGGATACTGTAGGAGAAATGTAGTGGGAAATTACTACATGACTGATGGTGATATGCACTAGAAATTGATATGCAGGCACTCAGCATTTCCTAAAACACTGGGACACTTCTCACGGCGCTTATTTCACTGTCTGCTTTTTTTTTTTTTTTTTTTTTTTTCTTCTTTTACTTATAACATGCTTACAGAACAATACCTTGAGGAAAGTATCTCATAGCAATCCCCTGTGTATTCTTTTTTATGTCTTCGGTTATTTTTTCTTTCCGATGTGGTAAGTACTTCTATACTGTCAGGGAGCTGACCTCATCTGGAGATTCTTCAGATTTTAGACAAAGAGACCAGACTCTTTATCTGAGGTGCAAGAGACTTATATTCCTTGTCAGGCCTGAATTCATCCAAGTCTTGTGTCTAATAGAGGTAGAGAAAAGCTGCAGCTCATTTCCTTATTTATGTAGTTTCCTGTTTCAACACCTTTTTAGGAGCTGTTAGATGGAAAAGCAATTTGGTCTCTTTCTTCCTTGTCTCTGTGTCTGAGGCCAAAGGGAACATCTATTCAGGCAGAACAGCCATCAATAGAACAATGGCTGAGTTTTTATGAGCACATTCCAAACCCTGAGAAGTTCAACATAATTTTGTATTTCATTAGTACTTTTCATCAAAACGAGTTTAAAACTTTCCTTGGTTTGAAAGGAGCAGTGCAGGTTTACACCTACTGAGATTCTGCTCCTCTGTGCCTTCACTCCCCAAATATTCCCCCATTTGTATGCTTAACTTGTCAGCAGGTAAGAATGGGAAGCATGGAGGAGATGCACACTGCAGCTATTCATATGGTAGCTCTCAGAGATAATTAAAAGTACCTACTTCTTTAATTTGGTACCTTTCATCTACCCTGGATTTACCTGGGGAACGATTTCAACCAGCGGGACAAAACAGCTGAAGGTATGGTAGCTCACATACGATCTTGTTTGGCACCTGTGTCATAAGTACATTTATAGACCCTAGAACTGTGAAGATATGTGGTTTTATTTTTCCTTTGTTCCCTGTCCTATTTCTTGCTGCTTTGCTGCTAGTGCACAGAAGATCCAATGAAAAAAAAAAAAAAAAAAAAACCACCAAAAAAACCCTGCAGACCAGTCTGAGCACAAAATACACTGTAAGACCACAGTATAAAATTGTATAAATAGAAAAATCTTTTCAATTATAAAGCATTACTAGAATATCACAAGCCAAAAGATAATTCAGCTCAACTTTTCCACCATATGGACCTCTATGATAATAAACTCTTTCACCTTTTATGTGGCTATTATTGTACCTCTGTAACATCCAGTCTGTAGTAATACTGGAGCGACCAGTGTCCAGATTTTCCCAGGTAAGCATGAATAGGTTTTCTTTGAGGGTCGTTGTACCATGAAGGCAATAGAATTCTTAATGAGGTCCTGTAGCCTGCAAGTTGGGTTTTTGCCAGGGAACTGTGAGAAGTGAAACCAGCGATGGACTTCAATGCCTAAAACCTGAACTCTGTTACAAGTAAGGACACGTGTTGTGTAGGAGACCTGGTTGCTGTGGAAGCAGAGGACATGGGCAAGATGTGGAAAGCTGTTGCATGGAAGGAGGTCCTGGGTGGGGGCTAGTCAGCTCTGCTGAGGAGAGAGGTCCTCTTGCTCTCCCTTGCTGCTCTGGAGGTAAGGCAATTCTGTCCATTTGAATGTCCCCAGTGTGAGAAGCCTGGAAAAGTTATTTCAGAGCATTAAATTGTCCCTATCCTTGTTAAAAACACAAACACCAGACAAGAGACCAGTGTCTACCTTTTTTTGTGTTATCACTGATTGATGAGGCTTTTTACCTAGAAAGCAAGTGTGTCTGGCTCAAACTTTTGTTTGGTTGGAGATAGCTCTAACACACGCTTCCTACCTCCCCTGTGTCTGTTAACCACTACCCTTACTCTTCAGAGTCACTCCCCTCCTTGCTCATCATACTTCATTGACTATGACAGTGCATGAAGTCTAATAACTGTAGACTAGAGGGCAGTAGGGGAAGCTTGAGTTCTGGTCCAGTCCCTGCTCCCAGAACTGCTTAGTTATTTTATGCTGACTTTTTGTGAAATAAACCCAAGAAACTCTTCTGCACACAGCACTCAGAACAGAGAGTAATTGCAGCTGAATCATTTTCACAGATACTACTTTAAGAAAAGGAAAATGATCACCTATCAAAGTTGGCATCATTAACCTTTTCTGCTTTTGGAGATCAAGAGGGGAAGAAAGAACAGCTGAATCACAGTGAAGAACAGTTTCTGAAGTGGTACTTCCACAGCCAAGTAAAATTACTTTTAGTTATTGTTACGGTTGGATTAAACCCCTCTGAAACTTATTATATGTTCCAGTAAATCAGTAGACCCCTTCATGAAACTGAAAATCAGAAGCAGTAGTGCTGTACATAATAAAACAAAAGTAGATTTACCTTGTGGTATATAATCTTAGGTAACCATATTCAAAATACCGAACAACTCCACTACAGAGTTTCACATTTGCAAGCTGTGATGTGATGGAAACAAGCAATCAGTTACTGTTTATCATGTCCTGTGTCCTATTTGTCTTGAAATTCTGTGCTCCTGTCCCATGGTAGATGAAGTTGGATTTGGAGGGATTCTTTGCCCCCATGGAAATGTACTAGTGGTCACATAGAGGGACTTTTGCTATGTTTGCTGGAATGGTGCTAATCGTTGATTGAGGTGAGGGGGTTATCTTCCCAAAGGTCGATAAATTATGTTAATCTTTTCAGAACCTGATTTTTTTTTTCCACAAACAAATTCCTTCAAAAGTCTTATCCAAAGCCTGAGTAGGAGGGATTTTGTTACCCAAAATTTTCAGTATCTGAAAATAGACATGTAAGTTTGAAAATAAATTCACCCTTGGTGGGGGGGCAGGTATAAATATCCAACCTGCATTTCTTCTTGACCATTGATCAATCTATTATGAGACCATAGACTTGCATGACTTTATGACCATATTTCTGTATGATGGTTACCTGTTTTTCTGCCTGGTATATAGACTATAATTTTGTTCCCCTCAACCCTTGCAGGTAGAGTTCAAAAGCAAAAGTTTTACTCCTGGTTTATATTGCAGGCCTACTGAAATCTCTCTATACCTTTATTCTTAATCTTGTATTTGTACATCGTAGTTTTTCTTCTTGGTGTAGCTATTTGGATTGCACCCTCCTGAAACAGCAATGTTGTCATTATATGACTTTTATTGCCTGGAACAGTGTGGTCAGCATAACGGGATCCTTTAATTATTCATGGAACTAAATATTGTTGTACTCAGTTATTTATAAAATATATTTTAAATTTTGCTAGATATTTTACCACTTGAAGATTAAGATAGGTAGGATAGGAGCTATATTTTGCAAGTTCTGGTTCCAACCAAAATACAGCTAATGAGTTAGTGATTGGATTTCTCTTCTGAATATATGTCTTTGTCCTCAGAAATCAGGGAGCATGAGTAAAGTTGCACATGCATTTGACCTTAATTGTAGGAGGTAAGCTTTTTCCATGTTGACATGTGTAAGAACCTGAACCTGTCATTAATTTGAAACAAAATTTTTTTATTCTTTTAATAATAGCTCCAGTCCATTATTCCTCTTTAATATGTATTGCACATGAAAAAGTCAAGTCATAGCCCTGGTGACAGTATTTGCTTTCTCAATTACCTGGCATGCCTTGCCAAATATTATTTTTGGTAGAACTTTTTAACTACTTTGCCAATAGTCTGAATAAGAGATGTGCTTACCCAGAAGCATCCATTGCGGTGCTTAACGTGTCATTACATAAAAAGCAGTCAGAAAATTGCTTGGTTTTTACATTAAATACAGTCAGAAAATCGCTTGGTTTTTACATTAAATAGAGAAATGTCTCAGCTCTTTAGTTTCATTTAGCTTGGTATTGACCTGTATTTGCTACCTTAGGAAAGTAACTGTGGTGTTCTTTAAGTGCAGTGCTGTCAGCTGGGGACTAAATGAAAGAAGAGCTCTTCTGCCATCACCTCTGCTGTACGCACCCTCCATCAGCCCCAGGGTCAGTACCTGGCAATTTAGGTGTTCAGCTTGCGTGTAGCAGCAGTGCTTGGATGGGAACCACTCTGGGCAAGTTATGGTTTTGCCCAAAGTGCAGCTCCGGGCTCTGTTCTTGAGGTCATCCTCTGGAAAGGAAACAAGTCTTGTTCTTCCCATTGTCTCTTGATACTTGAAGGAACTTCCTAAAGCATAGAGAAGCCCCTACAGGAACCTGTATATGGGATCCATTTGCTGCAGTCCCCGTTTTCCACATCACATTACGTTTTAATTCTGTGCCTGAAACTTTTTGTTGTCTTGTTATGGAGGCTACAGTTTTTGTAGGTAACTGGTTTTACAGAAGAGATTTTTATACATGTTACATAACAAAACTGGGCTATATGTTCAGTATTCTAAATCCTATGTTTTCATGCTGGATTGAAACTGTGCCTACAGTTTCCATATTGAGTTCTCGCTATAAATATCAGTTATTTTATAAACTGTAGTTATGTGAAGAAAATGCAGATTTTTGATATCTAGGGTTTAATGCAGGGGATGGGACACCAGAGTGGAGCTAGACATTTTGAGTTTATAGGGCAAAGTTATCTTGATGTTTAGGTGTTTCTTCAGATCAGGAGCTGTGCTGACAGTTAAATGTTTTCTATAGGTTTCACCGTCAGAAGCCCATTGTAACAAATAACACCTAAGGGACAGAGCTATTCTGTTATTCCTAGCCACATGTTTGGTCAGGTTGATGGTATCAGGCAAATTGCAGTTAGTTCACATTTGTGAGATTCTTGTCTTTAAAACAATAATCAAACAAATGCTAATCAAATAGTAAGTGCTTTTTAATAAATTCTTAAATTATCAAAGCATGATAAGCAGAGGAAGGATTCCTGAGTAAACACAGTGCTTCCAGGACACATGATCATACTTCCAAATTTGTACTTTTCTTCCACCTAAAGCCAGCATAACCATTATTATATAATCATTAAGTATAATTATTTGCACTTACAGAAGAGATTTTAAAGTGGTTTAATTATTTGAGACAGATAATACGGTTTATTTTTTCATAATGTCCATGAACAACAGGTATATTGGTAAAACCTAAACAAGGCTTTCAAAGAAAGAATTTACTGTATGAACATAAGTATGCAATTCATAAAGGAAATTATGCTTACCCTATGGCTAAACATTACAAATTATATCATTGTAGTAACATGATTAGTTTGAGATCTATGATTATAGGAAAAGTTGCTACTGGAGTGACAGAGAAAGTAATAAACATAATGTAACATTATTGTGGAGATAGTCTTAGTTTTTTACATTAAACATTTTGGAGCCCAAGGACCTAAATATCTGTGGTTCCTTCATTTTCTGTAATAACACTGACATTTTATTCCTGTTTTTAATTGACGAGTGCTCTGAATGCCAGGGTGTTTCCTTGGTTTTTGTATAGCCACAATGGGTACATGCAAAGATCTACTGCAGAGGAGACTTATAGTGGCAAGTTAGCGGCGCGTTTCAGTTTAACTGGCATTGGGCTGTGTCTTTGGAACTACAGGTTTCTCTGGGCAAGGGCTTGTCACTATTCTGTAAGACACTATAAAAACACATGTTAAAATGTTACTTGAAGTCTTTATTTGAAGTAAGGACCTCAATTCAACAATTCCTGGGTGTGCTGGAGTGCCTTGGTGATCGAGCCTGTGCCTACTGGCTGGGTAGAGTCAGTCAGGGGGAACTGACTGGGTGCAGTTCCCCTCCCATTGAAATCACTTATAAAAATCTGACTTCCGATGAAAGCAAACCCCTTATTGTTACTAAGTTTTTGAGAATTTCACCTCCCATTCTCCCCAGAATTTCCATGTGCCTTATTGTCTGTATCAGAAGGCAGAATCATGCAACTGAGATCTCCCGAGGAGCGAGCATGTGCATGCAAGACAAACCAGAGCTCCTCTCCCAGGCAAAGCTGTCACTGTGACTCTAGTAAGAATCTCGGCCTGAGGACTATGGATCTGTCCCTTTGATTATATGGTTGTGAGCTTTATTTTCATCTTTTTTGACTGGTTTACAACAGAAACTTTCTCAGTTTTAAAAATAAGATGAGGTAATTAAAGCTGTCATCTCGTTTTTTTGGGAAAAGAAACTGTAAAGTTGGCTAATGCAGGTTTTTCAAAAGACATGTCCTATGGACAGGTTTTACTGTGAATTAAATCTGTTAACCTGGGAACAGTAAAGTAGACGACAGCATTACAGGGGGATGGAAGTTTACTTCCGTTTCTAATCTCCTTTGCCCTTCTGAGTGCCACTACTGTTATTTCACTGAGTTCAGGAGATCTTCCAGGCTTATATCAATGTCATGACACAAGGAGTGGGCAGATTCCTATGATACTGGATACTACCTGCAAACAATTTTACTTTGCTGGAGTTTACCTGACTGATCTTGGAGGCTGGGACTGTGGAGACTAACAGATGGACCCAGGCCACAGATCTGCAGCAGATGTTTGAATAGATGGACCACCGTGCAAATAGGATGTCCTGGCAAACGCAGAAATGCTGGAAATATTGAATTGATTTGGGAGACCAGAGCCATCTTGCTTTACATCTGGAGCAAAAAATGAAAAGGCAATAATAGGTCATCATGGCAACAGATTTGATCCCGACTCCACAGGTATCAAGGGGAGTGCTCTGCTGCCTTTCTTTTTGAAGAAGCAGGTGAGTAACCATTGTAATTGAGGATACTTGTCCTCCACTGGGACGTTGCAGTGTACATCATTATTCACTAGTAAGTCATGTAGCAGCAGGTCCTAGGAAAGTCTTGCTTCATCTCTTCATTTTTTTTTTTCCCTAGTGTGAACATTGCCATGGATCCCAACTTTGTTTTTGCAGTCTGCATTACATTACCATTAGATGACTGTAGGATACTTGAAAAGAAAAATGTCCTTCAGGTGCATCGCAGAGACTGTATGTTTGCCTAGGCATATGAAAGGCTGGGGAACGAGGAGGGGGAGAGGTCACAATAATAGTTGTACTTTAGTACTTTTTTCAAAATAATATTTTTTCAAAGCAATTTTCAAGACTTCAGAACACCCATCCTAATGTGCTCCACAAGTACCTAAATACCTCTGAAAACAGCATTGACTCAGATTGAGAGAGATCTAAATCATCTAAAATCAGCAGTGTGACCCAGAAAACTCCTGTTTAATGTCTATCTGTCTGTAGGACTGAGGCTTCTAAGATGCTAAACACTCTCTCCTTTCACTTGCTTGGATGTGCATCCATTTTAACAGCCGTATCTCTTGGCACATGTCTCATGCTGAAGCCATTTGAGATCTTGAAGCAAGATCTTCCTCTGACCGTGTCTCTGAAGGACCTGGACTGCCATACGTAAAGTACCTTCACCACGCTGAACACTGCACAAAACACAGTAGTCACAACTGCTTTCACTTGTTGTGCAAGAATGTGAAGATCTGAGCTGGTAAGGAATTTATTTATAGGATTTATGGCAAAAATGGGAATGTGGACTGGGACTGTGGAGCTAAATGTCTTCCTGAGGGAGAAGAGTCCTGAACTGTGGTCCACACCCCCACATTGTACTGAACAATGGCTAAAAATGCAAAAATAGTTCAGGGAAAAAGGCTGTTACCCAGACAACTGTCTCCCAAATGAATACCATCCTCACTGAGTGCAACACTCATGCTCTATGTTGCTTTCTTCTAATCACATTCTTTGATAAGCAATAGCACAGGAGGGGTGGAGAAACTGTTGTCATAGGGTTCATTAGCAAGCAAATGTATTTCAAGAGCAGATTCTGAGTCAAGCGGCTTGATCAATACTAGGCTGTACATTTACGATTTTCTGGCTCTTTTAGCTCAGCAACCTCTGAGTTCCTCTCTGGTCTGTTGCCTCTGATTGCTGCCCCACCTCAAAGGTTTATGAATGTTCAGACAGAGCAGAATTGTTGTTACCTCCAGCACCTTCAGGGTTTAGATCTCTACCCAACAAGTGTCCTCACAAAGTTAGCACCGTGAATTCACTGGTGGGGGAACCATTTTCTGCATACTTGGTCTGCAGTGTGTATGAATGCAGCACCTAGGAAGACAGGTAGATCCCTGCCCTCAACAGGTCCTAGTTTGCAGAATGAGGGGCTGAACATGCAAAATGTAAGAGATAGAAAGACTGAAGGGATAGGAAAGGGGGCACATCAGACACAGGACAATGGAAAAAGGAGACTGTAGTAGACAAATGTTTGTGTTAAACTGATCTGGATGCTTGACTGCTTCTGGATGGCATTAGAGATTTTTTGGGGGAGAATGATGAGCTCACAGGAGCTTTAATAGGTAAATAATTAAAGAGAATAACTGAAAATAAAGACTGAAGATTTTGCAGAGGACAAGGAAATGGAGTTTACCTCATTTTCAGTTCACAAGTTCAGTCTTGGGTTGTATAGCGATGGTTTTGTAGTCACTTTTGTAAGTGAAACGTGCAGATCTTACAGTTGGTTCCTAACTCTTCCTCCTTCCTGAGCACATTGCCATCTCCGCCCTTCCTCCCTGTGCAAGCTGCTGAATTCTAATTTCCTGGTTAAAACAACTGCTCAAGGAGTGCTGGGACTTCACCTCTTCCCAAACGGTGCTGTTACTCCGACACCTTTCATAATCAATTGACTAGGAAAACTTCAAGAAGGCAAACATGAACTGAAAGTTAAATGAATTTTTGCTTTAGGCCCAAAGGACCAAATCTGAAACTCTTTGGACATATCTCCTTGTTCTCTATACACGATAAGGTTAATTCCCTGCAGATAAAGTCAAACCCTATATACTCCCTCTTCAGACAAAGACAGTAAAAATTTCACTGTCACTTTAAAGGAGGTTGAATCCATCCTCTCCTTTGACAGCAGAAGTAATGTAGGGGGCTCATTTTCATTTCATTCAGAAAGCAGATGAGATGTGAATCAACTTGTTTGACAGATGAACACCCTAGAGATAATTTCAGTTTGTCACAGTATGTGTGTCTTTACAATTACTGCTGAGATACAAGAGTGCAAAAGACTGGCCCATGAATGCCAGACATTCCGCTTTCTTTAATTCTCAGAATATAAACCACTGTTTCCTAATTTTAAACATGAAAAACATAATTAGAAATTAAATCCTTCACTGGGAAAATAGACTCTCTGATGTTGCTTTACAGTCAGACAAAAAAACAGGAAAAAAAAAAAACCACAAAATGAAAGGGTGATGGGGACTGTGGGTTTTGTGAGGTTTTTTGTTTGCTTGGTGTGTTTTGCTTGGTTTTGTGTGGGTTTGGTTTTTTTTCCTTCTTTCCTCAAACTCTGAGATGAGCTTGAAGGAGAGATCCCATGTGTCTGCTCCCTCCCTGTTTCAAAAGGGGATGGTTCAGTTCACTGAGCAACTCTCTACCAATCCTCTCCTTAAACAGCAGGCAGGGGGATGGCTTAGGGTGTCAGGGGCACCAGATGTCTGAAATAGTGAAATGCAGGAGAGATGTGGCTCCTCATGTGGCACGTGTGCCCCTGTCTTCCTGCTGCAGCTCTTGAAGCGTCTGACAGCTCTCTTAGTTTCACTGGATGCAGGTTTGGCAGTAAAAATATCGGAGGGGGAGACATCTGATTTCCTGGGCAATCAAAACAATTTTCCTGCAACAATCACAACATTTCAACTGTTTCAGAAACCTACTGGGCTCCATCTTAAAGTTCAATAGATTTTCACTCTTATTTTTACTGGAATACTGTATGAGATCATCACATCTCCATTGGTTACAAATCTTCTAAATTTCTTTTGAAATAAACCTATGGCTGACTTATATTAATATGCCCGTGAACCAGCATGGTCTTTTAAGTTTTAGTGTCCTTCTGTGTGTTTTCCATCAGCCCTTTTTTCTTCTTGGAGCTCTAATAAGCTTACTAAACTGCCTGTTTTCTCTCATTTAGTCCTTACAGCTGCTTGTTCCCTGCCTTCATTATGAAATAGAGGAGGCAAAATAAATACTGGGCAGTTTTTATGTGGAAATCAAGATAGGGAACATGATGGGTCACATCGTTACCCATCTACATCCCAAATATTTTATCAGCCCATTTCTTCTTTCCATACAACTTAAGATCCTCCCTGCACATTCAGTAATTTTCATACCTGATATTACCCTCCAAACACAGTAGAGCTGGACGAAATTTCTTTTGCCTTCAACTTCCTCTTTTCCTCCTGTCACTGAGGAATCCTACAGGCTTTACCTAGAAATCTGGCTTTACCCAACCCCTCAGTCTCTCCCAGTGTGCTTTTGGTTTTCTGCTGTCTGTCCACCACAGACCTGGTATCAATCCCTTCAGCGCTGCTCTGTGTACCATCTGTTGAAATTGCTGTGGTTGCTTTAGAAAAGCAGTGCCCTTATTTTTTCATTTCTGAGGGTCTTCCCGCTGATCATTTTCCAAGTTTTACATTGCTCATTCTGGAGAAGCATACACATAGGAGCTGTTGGTTGGTGCTAATGTCTGTGTATAAACTTCTCTAATTTGTCCTACTTCTGTTAGAGTTAGCACCAGTCTTTCCCTGATGACATAGTTCTGGTTGCTGCAAGGCTGGGGAGAGAGCAGCACGCCGATGGGGAGCAAACCATGGCTTCAACTTTTGACATGGTTTAGCCCTGATATACCTGAAGTAACCATTAGGTTACTCCAAATGGTGCCTTTGAGACAGACTCCAGTGAACTGTGCACCAGTGGAGAACTGAGATCTGACCTGCCTTTTTCACCTTGTAAATGTCTGCTGGATCTTCTGTTCCCTTGTTCTGGGAGATAAAGCAGTGGTGGTTCACACTGCCATATTCACAGCTACAACAGCACAGTTCCTCCTTAACGTATAGTATAGTATTCCTGAGAATTCAGCCTTAAAAGCCAATGATTTTTAGCTTAGGTGTTTGCCTCAATATAATTTCTTAGGCATCTAGTAAAAGGATGTATCTTTCCCATATTCCTCTTATGCTCTTGTGTCAGCTCAGGTCTCTTTCTTCTTGCCTGCCCTAAATAACTTCATAGATGTCACACACAGCAAAACCTAGTGTGGCTTTTCTTCTCCAACTGACCCTGTTCAGCTTGCCAAGCTAGCGTCCTGCACATCTGCAGGACCGGACCTTAAGCAAAGGAGAGTTATCCTTTCTGTATGTAATAGTGAGTTAAGAAAGATGATTTCAGTATTGCCTCCGCCTCTGAGATCATCTTTTGGTTTTGTGTGGTGGTGGTGGTTTTTTTTTCATGGTGTGGGGGGTTTTTTGTTGTTGGTTTCCGGTAGTTTGGGTTTGGGTTTCTGGTTGTTGTGGACTTTTACACACACACACACCCCAAGACATTTATTAGATAACATACGCATGCAGTCTCTACAGCACACATAGGATCCCAGGACTCGCCTGGGAACTGGGTTAACTGGTAGTTCCATTCTGTCACTTTTTATTTCAGTGCACTCAGTTTTCTAATGCAAAGTAGAATCATCTAATAGGAAGCGCTTAATAACTATGGGCTAATATGGTAGGGATGAGTGGTTAGGACATTGTCATCTCCCTGCTGCTCTGGAGAAATTTCTAATACATGTGACATAGTCTAACAAGGGTATTCAACAATGAATACTGCTCCCTTCTCTTGACAAGATGCTTTAAAAAGGTGTTGGCACCAATGCCCTGTTTCTGAAGAGATTACGTTAGAAACCTACCTTACTGAGTAAGCTTCAAAGTTGCAGTTTCGCATTGGGTTTAGAAACCTTCCCCTGCTTAGCAATTAGGTAACTAACTCCCATGTTTGCCAGGGCCTTGCTCACAACAAGGTTTCCATTGGTGTACTAACTATTGTAAATCCCGTTCTGTGGGGTCTAATTTAGGCTTTCAAACTATAACTTGGCAGGTGAATATAAAGAACAAAAGACATGCAGGAATTACTATTTGTCTCTGTGGATATACCCTTTATAAAGAACAAAAGACATGCAGGAATTACTAATTCTCTCTGTGGATATACCCTCTGCTATATAGTTGGAAGAAGTTCACACACAGTAAACACGGGGTGATAGCTGTATTAGCCAGCCCTAGTTTTAGAGGTTCAGTAGACATAGAGAAATAGATTTGTCTCATCATATGTATAATTTATTCCTGTTTTATTACTTCCTTTTGCAATATGTGCAGTAAATTTGGGCTGTTACTGTGGATGTTGGGTGAAACACAAAAAGTTAGCAGGACCAAGGTAACAGAGAGGGAGGAGAAGAAAGAAAATAAGATTGAGAAATATTTCTACTTCTTCCTATTAATTATTGTGCTGATGAAGTCTCACCAGCTGACCTCATGACTTCTCTAAAATTGCACTGCTTATTAAACTCCTTACCTTTCATCCTTTGTGAATCTTTCGTTGTCATTTACCAGCCTTCTGATTATCTGCTTTGCACTGCTCAATCCATCATGAAGGAGGTGAGTGCCATCCTGGAGAGAGGCAGCCCCTGCTCTTTTCCCTCTGTGCACTCTCGAGTGAGTCTACCAACTGTCCTTCCCACTTTCCTGAATGTCACTTCCAAGCAGTTCTGGCACAGTGCAGGATATCTTCTGTTGCAGAAGATATTGCCATGGCCATATTTGATAGGAACAGATAGCATGTAGAGAGGTCTGTGGAGCAGAACTGTTGAGAAGACTGCACTTCTCATCCCTGGAGAAATTCTAGTATCAACACTTGTTTTCCCCTTGATTGGGGGCAAAAAGTAATTTTTTTTTTTTTTTAATTCTATGGAGAACAGTAAAGAAAAAGTGTAAACAGCCTTATTGACTTTGTCTATAAACATAATTGAGACATTCGATTTTCATCCTGTTCCTATAAGGCGCACATAATCCAATGGCCAAGGGCATATCTTGTCTGTAAGCTGCTAAACAACTTATGGTCTGAAACAAATCTAGTTGTACCTTTCTCCATCTAGCCTGAAGGACCAGATCCTGTTTCTCTTCTGTGTCAGCGATCGTCAACACAAGTGTGGAAATTGTCTAAACCTACTGTAGCAAGATCTTTAGCTAGATGGTATAACCACTCTATCCCCCAGTTCTCTGCAGATATTACTTATTCATTTAAATGGAATAGGGAAAAAGCAGTTCAAAACTCCATCTCATTAGGAAATTATCTCAATATTTTTCAGTACTTTAATATGAAATGTTGATTGTTTGGAAAATGATGTGAATTTAATGAAACACCATTGGACAGCTGATGTCATACTGTCTAACCATCAGGTGCCTTCCCTGTGAGCAGAGAGAAGCTTTTTTTGTTATCTTCTCACAGCATTCTAAGTGTCCTACAGTGTTTGAGCATCTTCTCCTCCTCCCTGCGCTTCTCAGCACACTTATCCCCTTACTGGCTGGCTGTCCAGATCTCCAAGGCATCTCATCTCACTCTTTGGAGATCTCTCTTCTCCCTCCTGCCTGCACTCCTGCAACCATCCCTCCCCTCAGTTGGGTGATTTCCTGGATCCTTGGGCATGTTCATTGTTCTCTGCTATCGCTCTCCAGCATAATCCTGGATGGAAGATGGAATAGGAAAGGATGCCAGACACTTTTGAAAGAAACCAGGATGGAGTGAGTGGAGAACAGAAATGTCAGTAGAGTATTGAACATGCTGGCATTCAAAAAT
This sequence comes from Podiceps cristatus, assembly GCA_000699545.1. Taxonomy (NCBI): domain Eukaryota; kingdom Metazoa; phylum Chordata; class Aves; order Podicipediformes; family Podicipedidae; genus Podiceps; species Podiceps cristatus. The sequence goes on along the minus strand of KL287521.1, from coordinate 51,891 downwards.
ATCCCCAGGCTGAGTTTATCCTGCAGCTCGTCCATCCCCATTCAGCCATGGTACAGTCACTTTCAAATAAAGATAGGGTTAAATTATGAAGAAAGAAATAAACTTCAAACAGTCTTAATGTCCAAGAGGTTTGTATTAAAACCAGTACTGGTGTAAAAATGTAATTTCTGGTTTTTTAGTACATATTTCTCAGTGTAGTTTCACATCAGACAGACCAGAGAAATACAAAAATTACTGATGGTCCAGGTATTTTTAGAAAGTTTCTTTATAAAGAAAGACCGGTTAAGTGGAATAGATGCAGGTGTAGCAAAGAACCAGAAGGGGGTGAACATTATTTTCCCAATTGCCTTAATTCTGTCTTGAGCTAATAGAGGATACTTAGTGCTTTCTCAACTAAATATATGCGTATTCTTGTTGGACATCTTGTTTAAGCAAGCCTGTACAATGTTGAATACTCTTGCTCCTCAATGCAGAGGTGGCTGTCTGATAGTAGTGGCACAATGTATAAAATTATTCTAGTGAAAGAGAAGAAACTTTATAGAGATCATTTGGTATGACAGCACTAGTTTTTATTATTGCATTTAGCCTTCCAAATAATTCTGTTGTGAATTATTTTCTAGCAAGAACTTCCAGAGAACTAAAACTCTCTAGTATCAAAGGAATTGAAAGCAATTATTCGTTTTACTTTTACTTAGAAATGTTTTGCCTTGAAACAACAAAAAAAAAGTTATTTAGGAAACTTTATAGCTATTCTCTATTCGATTAATGTTTAAAAGCTATTGTCAAATGTGCTTGTTAGAAGTGAGAATGCAGACAACACTAGCCTATTACTGGTGACAGTTCCATATTTATTTAATGGCTGCCTTAGCCAAGCAATGAGTTATGCCACAGAATGTGAGTCAGGGCTTTATAGCTTTGTAACAAAGATTAATATGCAAAAGTTACAGGCTGAAAGTGTTTGAGTTTTGAAGAGTAGCTGCAAATTTAATGATATGCCCTGAATGCAAAAACCCACCATAGTCAGTTCATTTTTGAAATCCAAAGTGTTCTACCAGTGGATTGATTTTCTTTCCAGTTTCATCTCTTGGCATCTTGTTTTCCTTCTTACTGGACATTTATGTCCTATTTTCCCATTCCAAGCTTCTTGAGTCCCTTTTTTGTATACTGCTTAGGTATTTAAGTTTTTGACATCTCACATCATTTTCAACATTCTGTTTTCTGAGTTCGCCTTACTTTCATTTGAACTTCCCCCAAAATAGTCTCGTATGTACCTCGCACTTGGTCTTCTTGCACTTGGTGGTCTTGAAATTCATGAGGTTCTCATGGGCTGTCAAGGTCCTCCTGGACGGCATCCCTTCCCTCCAGCGTGTTGACTGCACCACATGGCTTGGTGTTGTCAGCCAACTTGCTGAGGATGCACTCCTTCCCACTGTGCATGTCACCAGCAAAGGTGTTAAACAGCGCCGGTCCCACTACTGACCCCCAAGGGACGCCACTTGTCACTGGTCTGCATTTTAACATTGAGCTGTTAACTGCAACTCTTTAACTGGGACCATCCAGCCAATTCCTTGTGTGCCAAGTGGTCCATCCATGAAATCCATGTGTCTCCAATTTAGAGACAAAGATGTCATGCAGGCCAGTGTCAAATGCTTTGCGGAAGTCCAAGCAAATGATGTCACTTGCTCTTCCCTTATCCATCAACACCACCAAGGCCACCAAATTTGTCAGAAACAATTTGTCCTTAGTGAAGCTGTGTTGGCTGTCATCAATCACTTCATTACTTTCCATGTGCCCTAGCATAGCTTTTGGGAGGATCTGCTTGATCTTTCTGGGCACAGAGGTGAGACTGACTGACCTGAGTTCCCCAGGTCTTCATTTTTTCCCTTTTTGAAAATGGGGATCATGTTTCCCCTTTTCCAGTTAGCAGGAACTTCACTGGACTGGCATGAGTTCTCAAATATGATGGATAGTGGCTTAGGAACTTCATCTGCCAGGTCCTTCAGGACCTTCAGGTGCATCTCATCAGGTCCCATGGACTTGTGCACCTTCAGGTTCATTAGATGGTCCCAAACCTGATCATTTCCTATAGTGGGTGGTTCTTGATTCTTCCAGTCTCTGACCTTGCCTTCTGCGGCTTGGGCAGCATGTCTAGAGCATTTGCTGGTGAAGACTGAGGCAAGAAAGTGATTTACCTCAACCTTCTCCGTATCCTGGGTAGCCAGGTCTCCCATTTCCTTCCAGAGAGGGAATTTTTCCACATTTTCCTTAGTCTTCCTTTTATCACTGACTTACCTATAGAAGCTTTTCTTGTTGCCCTTGGAGTCCCTGGCTAGATTTCATTCTATCAGGGCTTTCACTTTCCTGAACTGCTCCCTCGCTGCTCGGCCAATTTCTCTGTATCCCTCCCAGGCTGCCTGGCCTTGCTTCCACCCTCTATAGGCTTCCTTTTTGTGCCCAAGTTTGTCCAGGAGCTCCTTGTCCATCCACGCAGGCCTCCTGGTGTTTTTGCCTCACTTTCTCTTTGTTGGGATGCATCATTTCTGAGTGTGGACAAGGTGATCCTTGAATATTAACCAGCTTTCTTGGGCTCCTCATCCCTCCAGGGCTTTATCCCAGGATACTCTGCCAAGCAGATGCCTGAGTAGGCCCCAGTCTGCTCTCCTCAAGTCCAGGGTAGTGAGCTTGCTGTGCACCCTCCTCGCTGCCCTGAGGATCTTGAACTCCACCATTTCATGGTCACTGCAGCCAAGGGTGCCCTTGAGCTTCACTTAATGAGGAAGCTTCACTTAATGATGACCTTAATCTTCCTAAATGAGGAAGATTATTTCAAAAGTTTTTTAAAAGTTCACCTTTTTCTCTACAGGTCCCCCTAAAGGTTTTGAATATCCATTACTAGATTTTGTGTTTGGAGAAGTTATTTGGAATGGCTGGAATTGAATGGGAACAGTTTGGTTTTTAATTAAATTGCATATTAATTATCTTGACCTTTCTCTGTAAATGAAACCTTTCAAAGATTTCTTACTATTTAGTGAACCTATTGGCCTGGCTATTGATCTGAAGAGTGCGGAAAACTTTCTTCCAGTGCTTTGTGGTTTCTGCATCATCAGTGCAAGAAAAACAGCTGCCCTCCCCTAAACAAATGGCTCAGGAAAATCTAAATAGCTATACATCTCCTTGAATGCTCCCCCATGGAGGTCCACTGTCCTGGTTTCAGCCAGGACAGAGCTAGCTTTGTCTTCAGCATCTCCTGAGTTTTGGATTTGGTGTGTGAAACATGGTGACAGCACGCTGCTGTTGTTCATTGCTGCTGAATGATCAAGGACACTTTGCAGTTTCCCAAGCTTTGCTGATGTGCAGGTGCAAACACCTGGGTGGGGTACAGCCAGAACAGTTGATCTGAACTGGCTAAAGAGACTATTCCCTACTATAGGCATCATGCAAGGTCGGCCTTTGCCCCCCTTCTAGTTCAGTTCATGTTCCCTTCTTGTTACCTCACTTTGTGGGGCTTTTGGGTTGTGCATTTGGTTTTTGTTTGTCTGTTTGGGCCTGTTTGTTCATCTGTCTGTTCCCTCTCGTGCTCTCTGGAACTTGCTGTTCTGGGATGGCTGCGGGAGAATATCCCTGCTCCCTGGCTGCTGCTCGGGATGGACTGTAATGGTTGTCAGGTGGTGAGAAGTTGTGCATCATTTGTTTTATATATACTACTATCTTTATTATTATCATTAATATATTTTTATCTTTGCTGTCCTGGTAAAGTGTTTTTCTCTCAACCTGTGAGTTCTCTCTATCTGATTCTCCTGCCCAGCCCACCAGGGCAGGGAGGGTGGTGAGCAAGTGGCTGCGTGGTCTGGTTACCATTTGGGGTTCAACCACGACATCCACATAGGAGAGGACTTGTAAAGATGGTAGAAATGCACTGAAATAAAGTGGTTATTCAGATGTTAATGACCTAACTTTCCATTCTCCTAAGACAATGAGACACCAGTGAATTTGGGGGAAGTGTATTTATCCATCTTAGCACCTGACCTTGTACTTGCCAGCTGGATAGCTGCAAGACCCTTGTAGAAATTACCTCATTTTCAGGCATCTGATAATTTTTTTCCTTCTTCTTTGGAGTTTATAAAAATTCTGTCTCACTTTTATTTTTATGTTTATGTTTTAAAGTCTTGTTGTTTTATGTTATATTTTGCTTGATTTAATGTTCCTCTAAATTGAGTGCTGCACAGGTGGCATAAAAGCCAACTTTGTTATGAATAGAATGAGGGAATGTCAGACACTAACATAAATGGGGCAGAATGACATCAGATATGGACTGCAACTGCAAGAAAATAATGACTGGTTTTTGACAGAAAGACATAAATTGCAACTAAAGCCATTCCATAAAAGTTAGAGAAAACGGTTTTTACACAGAAATCTTCTCAATTGTAGACTAAACAATCAAATTTGCTTAACAGAGCTCAGGTCACTTGCCAAAAATAAGAATGACATTTATATATCAGGCTCTGCAGCACAAAATGAAGTGTACAATGTAAAGTTCTTTTGCACATGGCAGCGAGAAGGGGCTGGAAATAGGGCCCTTACCAGCCTCTGTAACTAGCTCCCATAGCCACAGATAGATTGGATACCCATATGTGTGAAGACAAGTAATCAAAATAAGCTGTTGCTCTTTTCCTGACTTCATCAATCATTTTTCTTAATTATTTTGTTGTTTAAGCCTCATGACTCATGTAACTTACTGCTTATGACAGTTTGCTGTTGAACTGAGCAATGCTGGGCTGCTGAAGTGCCCCATGGACATGGTAGTGCCAGACCCTCCACTGTGGTGTTCTGTGTCTGTAGGGCTTGATTCCCGGCTAGACTATCATTCCATTGAAGCATCATCAGATCTCCTTGTGGCTGAAGAGATTTATCAAATCCTGGGTTTGTGGGCAGAAGAACATTGCCACATCCAAGAACAGCAAATAGCCCACAATATTATCCCACTTCATAAAGAAGATTTATGTCAACATATATTAATTCACATCTTGGGTCCTAACTATAATTTTCTTTGTAGGAGACTACTTTTATTTCTTTGTTTGTCCTTGACAAACTTTGAAGTGTAGGGTCCATTGGTGATGGGTTGGTTTCTTCTTTAGTAAGCAGGCTGCAAACTGCTTTAAAGTGCAGTCACTCATTTAAGTGCCCTGTGAAAGAAAAGGATGGGGAACAGTAGAGCTCAACTTCCATGATCTTTTGAATATTAAAGCCTATTAATGTCATGTTCAGCTTCCAAGGCTATACTACTTAAAGACTTGCCCATAAAGTCTGCTCTTGATGCTGAAATCTAAAGAGGCCAACCATTCTCATGTATACTTCATAAATAGCAGGAAAGCAAGAAGAGGGATGCCCTGTGATTTGGTATCATACTGGTGTCTGCAGTGACTTCTGTGAAGTGGTACCATCTCTGCTCCTGCAAGGAAAATATCACTCCTCCTGCAGATGAGGCACAGACACCTTGCTTCATCTGTCTTTTAGTACTGAAATGCTTTTGAGGGGAGAGTGACTGTTCAGATGACAAAAGTGAAGGGCAGTATTTAGGCAAATGTCATGACTTTTGAGAATAAAAAAAGAAATACTTATTTTCAGAATATCAGTCCTCATGGAATATGCTGTTTTTCTCAGAACTTTCACCTAGCACTTGCTTTAGTTAAATGTTTAAAAAAACCATGTATTGGTTGGTTAAAATTGCATTACAAATTCATGATTGTTTAATATCTGTAGCACTTTCTTGCTAAGGTTATCAAGCCATATTTTATGCACTATTCACTTTAATCTCTCAGCAGTCCCATGGCTCATGTACAAGAAGTTTCAGTACACCTGATTTACCATCACACAAGTTGAAGCAGAGTTTTGGTGATTCAGGTCAAATATCTAATTTTGGCTAGGGTCCTGCATCTTGAACAGATGGTTTTCATCTGCTTATCCATTCATCTTTGCAAGACATAGATTTATTTTTCCTGTTGAGAAGCTTTTCATAATACACAGCCATATTCCAGAAAGCAGAAAAAAAATAACTTGCTCTGCGTAGTGTGCACACCAGACCCTTGTATACAGCGGGGCTACGTGCAGGGATTGTTTGACTTGAGTGCCTGGAGAGGAACAACTTCCAGTTAAGGTCTGCCTTCTGATGGGGCATTTATAAAGTTTGCACTTAGTGAGGTAGTGCTGCAGAACTCACTCTCATCAAGGACAAATCTAATAGCTCTTCCTCCCAGCCTCTGTTTTTTGTGGCATTTGTAGTTTCTTTGTACTTCTAAGGCCTCTGTTGGATTTAATCCACGAATCGGCTAAGCTATCTGGGAGAGAATAGCGAGAGGGAAAAGGTAGGATGGAAAGATGAAAGTATTCTGTAAAGCTCCCTTTCCCTAAGATATTTCTTCCCCCTTAAGGTATTTTTCCTTATCCTTAAGATTTTTTTTCTTTCTTTGTAATTCAGATTGTATGTTTCTTTCCTCTTTTGATTTTCAGCTCTACCAATATAAGACTTTTATAATTTCAGGAAATATCAGCAGAGGCATATGAGGTCCCCGTATTGTCAGTTTTCTGTGTAAGGGTTTGGATTGTTTATTTTCCCCCGCTTTTTGAAACATCAAGCTGCATACTGCAAACCCCTGCCTTTTCAAGCTAGAAGGAATATAACGCAGGGCAGAGCACCTCTGGCACCGCTTGTCACTTCATAGCGGAAAGTCAATTTCTGGAGGCAGGGGTTTGGCTGCTCTTGGAAGCAAGCTTGAACTTGATCTTAATTCAGCTCAGGACTTTTTCAGGAGTGGTCACAGTCCTAAACAGCTATTTAAAGCTACCCAGATGCCTTGAGCCAAACACTTGCACAACCTAATTTTACAAAGCTTTTGATCTCTCATCCTGGGTAGCCTTGTCACTGTTAAATTGAATTACAACTGAAATTGTAAGGCACTTGGCCTAATACTTTAGGTGGACTGTCGTGCACTACATTGCTTGCATGGTACCAGCACGTTTTGGAGAAGGATGCTGTCTCCCTTCTCCCCCTCCCATGGAAAGCCAAGCCCTGAATCATGTCTCTCACAGAATGGGGTTTAAACCACCATGACTTGTCCCAACTTCAGGTTAAGCAAGGCTCAGGGAAGGAAGGGGAAGATGTGGATGTTGTGTTTGTGCTCATCTCTGATCTTTGCCTGGGTGCAGCTTAGACAGGCCCACTGATGGGAGCGTGCTCTCGGGGGTGTGCCGGTGCCTCGTACCACAAGCACGGACACCCCTCGGCAGAGGGCTCCCAGCTCTGTCCCGGCTGGTGCTGTGAGGTCCCGCGCTGCTAGTGCCAGCACACATGGTGCGACCAGGGTTGCTGAGCCCTGCCCACACCTCTCCCTTGGGAACTCTAGAGAGAGGTTTGGATATATTCTTTCTAACTAAATTTGCAGTTGTAGAAGAAAGAGTTATTAGCGACTTTTCCATGTGGAATGACCAGTTCTGACCTCTCAGCAGCCCAGCCTGGGGTCTGTGCCCCACACAGTGTTTTTGGGTGTGCAGCACCACCTGCAAGAGCGACCCCCTTTTCTATCCATGAAGGCAAAGCAAACAAAATGAGAAAAGCCACAGCCAAGGCCCCAGAACACATGGCATAAGTTATAAAGTGTGCCTGGACCTTTCTATGGGATGCAGGCAACATTCAGATAATTAAGGCTTAAGCTGTGGTCTATTACATCACATCAGGTCTTCAAGGGAGGGAAAAGGTGTGCTGAAGTCTTGTTGACAAGCAAGACTTTTTTTCTTTTTTCTTTCTCTGACCTGAAGTTAGGCTGAGGGTAAACAGAAACCTTTCTGTTCAGCACTCTCAGTTACTTCTACATATAGAATAGGTTCTTCATCTACTGCACAACATTTGGCAATAGAGAAAGAGAGGACATATTTCTCTATCAATGTAATAGAGGTATATTGGGAATGGCCACAGAAATTGAATATAAGGTAACAAAATATATTCCCTAGATCCTACTAAACTCTACAGGCTCAGAAAATGTCATGAGAACAGGCCTTAAGTATGACATTCTTTGCTGCTTAAACAATATGAGAAGAGGGGGAGTATTTTTTTTTTCCTGAGGGAAAATACTTTTTAAATAAATGCTAGGCCTTGACCACATCGAACATGTAAAAATAATTGCCATTTACTTCATAAAATTGGCCAGAGCTGTTCAAGAGACAATTGCATGTTGGTAAATTCCCTGTCAGATGTATCTTTCAAGTGTGTTGTGCATCCCTTTGCAAACAGCTAGCATGAGGTCACTGATTCACTGAGCCATCAAGAAAAGGCATAAGACAGAATCAGTGAGCTGATTTTCTGCATGGAGGTGAATTGGATTTTTAGGGAATGGATGGTTATTCTTTTTATAACCCTGACCTGAGACACAGCTGCAGCTCTCTACAAATATAGGTGGGCAAACCTGTGAACAAAATCCAGATTTATTAGCCTCCTTAATTATCTTTACAGGCAGAGGATGTACGTTTGACCTGGCCTTCCCCTGTCCTTCCCCACCCCACAAAATAAACAGGAGGAAGAAGTTACTCCCCACACAATGAACACCTGCAAAGTTGTTTCACAGAACTTTCACTACCATGGAGACTTTACTGGTGTCTGTAGCTCATTTCTCGATAAAGGCAGGCAGCCATATGGTGGAGTCCACAAACCCTTTATTACGACTTTCTGTATCATTTCTAGGGCTGTTTGAGACATTTATGTTGGTGCTTTCAGGTTGGTTCACGCTTCCTAGACTAGTCTCTGCATGTGGCTTGAGTAGTAGAATTGCATTAGCTCTGCTGTGTCTGGTGCATTACCACATTTTAAGGGTCCAAACTTTAGCCATTTTGAACTTACTCTTTCTTATCTGACCATACCTAGAAGCTGGAGGTGGAGAGAACCTGTCAGAGCATCACCCAGGGGAGCTCCAAATGAATAGAGTGATAGAGTTTAAATTGTTTCCCTTCAGGAGGCTGCACAGGGGGCACAGCACACACGCTGCATGCGGGCTCTGTGTGTATTTACCCTGTCAGGTTTCACACATCTACTGCATTGATGCAGCCGCCAGACAACTGAAGCGATAAGCAACAGTAGCTTTCAAAAGGGAACCATGAGCTGAATGATGTCGCCTTTCCTGCCTTTAGTAAAGGCCTTGTGTCAAGTTCTTTAAGGAAATTTTGACTTGCAGCAGCCTCCTGAATCTGACAACTTGACTCTTCAGTCTGAACATCCTACCTTCAGCTGAACGTATCTTCCCTTTGGGACCACCTTCTCTAATATGAACAGTAAATTCAGACTCAGTCTTATGCCTCTAAATTGCCTGCATTTCTTTAAGATATCTTTGACAATGGTTTTATGAAATAGTGCCATTAATGCAGAAGTTGTGTGATGTGCATAGAGCTGCTCAAGAATAACATGGGGGAGGACTCGCTAAAGGTTTTTAAAGATTGCATGTGTTACATCTTTTTTCTTATAGAAATGAAGCCTTCTTAAATCTACTCCTGTCACACATCTTCACCGAAACTTCATTCAGACTGTTGAGAGCATAAAAAAGGTGGCAAGATTTACATGTTTTTGTAGCCTTGCATTGGTGATGTTACTCCTAATCAGGAACTCAGGCTGTAGCTGGAGTTAATAGCAGAAGGGATGAGCTTCTATCTTCATCATCATGTGGTTATTGGCCTTTTTGAAGTTTTTTCACCCCATTTACTTGACAATGCCTAACAAAATTCTGTTTCTACAAGTTGTCTTTAACCTCAATTTCAGTTTAATTACTTCCCACCAAGGGAACTTCCCTCATTTGTGCTCTGAACCTGGTTAATAAATGCATGCACTTCTGGTTTTCTTAAATAATTTGTACAATTAGATTTCTTTGCTGTCATCAGAGATAGCAGTTTGCATGTCTGCAAAGGAAAGTACTCAATAGGAAATGTGGCACAACTGCCATGTATTTAAGATGAGCTTCAGTACACTTGGGATCTTGACTTTGTTTTCAGTGCTACTTTGAGGCTTGATTTAGCCTTTTAGATATAACACTGAATTAGAATTGGCAATTGCACAGTTCAATGAAACTTAATTTGGTCAATTTAATATTCAGTTCTGCTTTTGTACACCTTGTGACTTAATCCATCTTGAGAAAACAGTAGTATGGTTGGAAACATATGCCAAACTGATAAATTTCAGTAGAAGAATATTTTCAAAGGAGATCTGTTTTTAATATGAAACTCTCTCTAGGAGAAACATAAGACTATTTTGAATTTTCAGTGAAATTTCAGCTTCAGCTAGCCTAAGTATGTTTGAGAAGAGCCCAAGCCTCTGAAGTATTTTAACCCATGATCAGTTTCTCCTCTCTGGTTGGACATAAAGAAAACTACTCTCTGAGGGATTCTGCATGTTAAGTGCATTTCTACTTGCCACAGAGCTTGGTCTTACTTTGCATAGTTTTAAAAACCTAATCTGACAAAACCACTGATTTCACATCAGGGTTAAAAAAAAAAAAAAAATAAAAATTAAAGGCTTGGGCTTGAATTTTGGTTTAGGACTGTCTCTCTCTCAGGCTGGAAACCAGAAGGAAAAAGTTACCAACTCATTTTAAATTAATAACGTGGGGAGAGGTAGAGAGCACAGCTGTTTCTTTTTCTGGAAGGCTTCTTATATGTCTAGTTGGGCTAGCTATGTAGTTAACTGTCTCAGCCCTTATACTACACCTGAGGAAAGCTGTACTCTGCATAGGGTAGATAAATGAGATTCACAGCAAATGGGTTGGTTCCCTGAACTGCATCCTAGGACTGCTGTCCTGCTGCATAAAAAGAACATCCTTAGCAGTCCATGTGCCGATTTTTCTAAATTATTAAAATACACACCTCAAAGAGAAGGAAATTTATCAAAGAACAAAGTATACAGCCAACTTTGTGTTCAGTAAGGTCTGATCCAAAATCCACTGAGGAAGGTGCAGTACGTTTCTGTGTGATTTGAAGGGCTTTGGCCCATGAAATGTCAGTGGCTTGACAACTTAGGTCAAATTTCCATGGATGTTTGCACACCTGAAGATGCAGATGAGGGTTTAGTGGGCTCCGTTGCCTGGCCTTAGCAGTTTCGGCGTGTAGCTTTACTGGAAGCAATGCAAGTTAGGTACCTAATTCATCATCTTTGCATGGGTGTTCCCTTTTTCCAGGAAGAAAGGTGTTTTCTGTCAAATAATTTCGCTCTTGTCCTGTCTCAGCAAGACTCCAAATGTGATGTGGATTCATAAGGGTAAACATCTGCACCAACAACTGAATTTCCAATTACAAGTAACTGGATAGTCCAAGAATTGAGTGGAAGTCTTAGTTAATCACATAAAACTGAGATTTTCATGTTCTGTGACCATATTTTGTGCCAAGTCATGGTGTAGCTCTTGCTGTTTGTTCTCCAGCTGACGTCTTTTTGGATGCCATCTGTGACTGAGCCATGGTCCTTGTGTAAATAAGACCTTGTTCCCAGCGAGAAAGGTTGCCTGGGAGTGACACAGATGCTTTTTTGGTGTGTGGCTGGGTGTTGTACTGTTGTCCAGCTAGTGATGGAACCTGGTCCTGGAGCTACCACTGAGCCCGCACATGAACACTGGAGTGGGGAAGGGAGAGCTGTGCCCTGGAGCCCAACATTGAGTGATGCCTCTCTGCTATTCAACATCTGCCTCTATTTTCACTTTTCTGTGCTCTCTCTAAGCAATGGCATGTTTGATCAAAAGGAATGTTCTGCCAAAATTAAAACACGCATATATATTTATGTATATAAATGTCCCTCTCTGCAGTCTGCATACATAAGAGAAAAGCACTTTACGTATATCACGCGAAAAGACAAATAATTTGGTGTTTCATTGCACATTAGGTTTCCCAAAATGCATTCTCATCAGACATTCAGGAAACATTATGGTTTTATTACCAAGGGAAGGCTTTTGCTTTTATTATTTTTCTAGGGGAAATTGTTCTGGTTTCTATAAAGTGCGATCTTCTAACTAAAGAAACTGTTTGTTTTGAAACCTTTGGCACAAAAGAAATTAACATTTCAGTTACACAGCTCTTACAATTGCAGAGATTACCTCTAGTTAGCTGCTGTGAAGTGGGGAGTTCTTGTTATGTTTATTTGTTTAGAAGTACCCACCTCAGGTTCTCAGCATTCATGTTAATCTACTAGTACAAGATGATGGGAAAGCATTCAAAAATATTTACACAGTTCACTAATGCCCCACAAAAGAATTTGTCTTGCCTGGTGTTGTTAAAGCCATAAACCCATGTTTAAGTTGCTGCTCAGAACAGAAAGGGAGAAAGGTGATCATAAATGCTTTCCATCCCTTTTGACTCCCTCGACAATTCCCTTTTGGAGTTACTACATCTTTCTTACCTTTATTTTCTCCTCTGCTCCAGAATCCTCTTTCTTCATTCAAATTCTCTGTTCTTATACATACATAACTTTCAAAACCCTTGCGATGTTCCTGTTCACGCTCCGCTTCCCTCTTTCACCCATACGGCTTTGGTTCTCCTTCTCTTTCCACATTTGGTTAGTTTGACTCGACCACTCCCTGTTATTTTTTTTTTTTTTCCTTTAGTGTTCATTCTGCAATGGCAGACATATTCCCTATCTTTTCCCAGTAACCTCAGGAGACCTCACAGTACCTGTTTTTTCCTCTTGTCTCCAAAAACAGGAATTAAACTCTTATGGTGGGTTGGAAAGCAGTTCTGCAGCATGGAAGGAGTAAACACATCAGGGCATTTGTACCCTTGCCTTCCTGCAATGCCCTCTTTGCCTCTACTGCAGTTGCATGGGAGCAGATGTGAGATCTAGAGATGGGGATACTTTGGGGTGCTTTCAGCCTCACCTTTTTTCTCAAGCAGGATGGTGTCAGCTTGGCAGCATCTGTTTGCAGCAGGTGTAAGTGCTTCTGTAACCAGCTCCTAGGCAGAAAAGCAACTTCCCTTTAGGTTAAAGCAGTACAAAGCGTAGTGATAGACAAGTAGTCTAAGTACATGCTCTGTGTGAAATGCTCTTAACTAGAGGCCTGATCCAGCATCTCTTAATTTAATGGGCAGTCCAGGGATGGTTGAAGCAGGCTCCCTGTGGGGTCTTGGGTCATCAATCATCCCACAGCTTTGCAAGCTCTCTGCTGCCAAGGAGACCACTGGGACCAAAACAATGATCAAAGGGCCTAATTCTCTTCATCAGCACACACTAGTTGATCTATCTGACATCCCACCTATTTTATAAGCCCTGTAGGCTTGGAAGGCTCTGTTTTGAGTGCAGTTGGAGTATTGTAGCCTTTGAAGGACCCCAGAGTCTCGGAGGCATCTCTTCAGCTACCACAGACTTTGCGTGCCTCTCTAGGTGTGTATGTACACTTCATATCATTTCACTTTTTCTTACACATATCAAGGTTTTTTTGCTTGACTAAATTTCATCCTATAATGCCTAGCTATACCTGTTGTCCCAGTATCCTCTACCTTTTAAATTTTCAGCTGCCTAATTCCTGTGGAAACAATTATTTTCTCCACAGTTTTTCATCTAGCTGTACAGTAATTATCAATATGTTCTAAATATTCCATTTTGTGCCCAATTACAGAGAGAATGATTTCCAGGTACAAGAGTAACGTGGAGATATTTGTCTGCTGCTGTGGTAGCCTCATGTTCAATCCTATGCACAAAAAAAAAAAAGGATAGCTGTCAAAAAGAAAGCAAGAATTGCTTGAGCTAGTTGGTATATTTATGTGCCTGGTTTCTTGGAGATTTCTGTACTTCTTTGAGAATAATTTCCTTTTAACACCTAGAGTGTATTTGTTTGCTCTGCAGTACACCAACTTTGAAGCCTTATTGTATGTCTGTTTTATGCCTGTAACCACACAGGCATTTTCCACCTCTCCTATAATACAACTGTGATAAAGACACAGCAGTTGATCAGTAATCAAGTCCTTCTGAAAATTGTGTTTTTCCTTTATTCTGTTCTGAAACTGAGCTTGCATTGAACAATGATAGATAAAGATGATGTGTCCAGAGGTAGACCACATAGTAGCAGGACAGGTATCATCTGAGGAGGACCTAATGAGCTGAGAAGAATAGCAGCCTGAGAAACTATTTTAATTTGACATAGCTATGAGTATTTAATATTTTATAAGGAAATACAGAAATGCAATTAGTCTTACTCTGATGGTCTAGGAAGTGCAGACTGTCTTCCGTGTGTTGCCTCTGTGAACATGAGAGACTGAGAAGGCTGGGGAAAAGAAGCAGCAGCTCATGCAAAGGTTATCCAACTTCTATAGAGCAAGTCTACTGTAAAAATTAAATTCCCAAGGCTTTTACATTGGGTACTACAATACTGGATCACACATGCCTTGCAATAGTTTCTCAGTTTTTTAATACATGAGAAAAGTTTTCCTCCATGCATGCTTATTACATACATACTTTGTCTTCTCTAGTGTCTCTGAGCAGAATAGCAGCAGAGCTAATACATGCTGAGATGCCTTGGACACCCCAGGTGCTGCTGAAGAACCACAAGTCCTGCTTCCCTTTAAGAGCTGAGAGCAGAGATATCAATAAAAAACATCTTAAAATATTCCCTATTGGGGTCATTTTTAAAACACTAACCTATCTTTGTTCCACGTTTGAGATAACCCAAAACTTCAGAAATTACTCTGTGTCCCCTGCTGCTCCTCATAGCCAAGTAGTTCCTGGTGTGCCTTTTTCTGATCACAGCTCAAATTTAGGTTCTTTGACTTAGGTCTTGTATTCACTGACGTTTTTAACACAGCTGCCATTTTCTCTTTGATTTCCTCTTAACATTAAGAAGTCAGTAAGAAAATGTGGAGTAAGTAGTAAGATGATATAGACTCATTTTCTCCTTCCTTCTTTTCCACTGATGGAACCGAATAGGAACAAAGGCTCAGAGAGGAATCCAAATCACTTGTTATCTTAATGGTGCTACTCTGTGCAGTACCTCAAAATTTCCTACTCCTTTCTTTGGGTGTGCTCACCGGGGATGTGAACGGGAGCAGGAACCTCACTCTTGGACGCTCTGCAGAGGCTACCACAGTCTCAGGTGAGAGCCAAGAAGGAACTGTTGAGCCCTCCTTCTTACATGTGCCCACTTTATTGGTGCATGGCACAGGAAGAGGGAGTCCATCCTCACCCTGACCTGGGGCCCAGCATAGCAGGCACAGGTCAAACACTGCCTGCTAGGGAGTGGCATTGTCTCTGAGGCTTTAAAACCTCTTCCCATATCCCATTTATTTCTGCATCAAACATTCCCATATCCCTCAGGTTCCAGGTCAGACCCCAAACTGATGCTGTGTACTTTATAGATTTTCCACTTGGATTATTGCTGCTTTTCTTCTTTCACAGAACCATAGGATAGTTTGGGTTGGAAGGGACCTTTAAAGGTCATCTAGTCCAACCCTGCCTGCAGTGAGAAGGGACACCTTTGACTAGATCAAGCTGCTTAAAGCCCCGTACCCAGCCTGACCTTGAATGTTTCCAGGGATGGGGCTTCTACCACCTCTCTGGGCAACCTCTTTCAATGCTTCACTGCCCTCATTGTAAAAAAATTCTCCCTTATGTCCAGTCTATATCTCCCCTCTTTTAGTTTAAAGCCATTACCCCTTGTCCTAATGGAACATGGCCTGCTAAAAAGTTTGTCCCCATCTTTCTTATAGGCACCCTTTAAGTATTGAAACGCTGCAATAAGGTCTTCTTGGAGCCTTCTCTTCTCCAGGCTGAACAACCACAACTCAGCCTGTCTTCATAGGAGAGGCGCTCCATCCCTCTGATCATTTTTCTGGCCCTCCTCTGGACCTGGTCCAACAGGTCCGCATCTGTCTTGTGCTGAGGGCTCCAGAGCTGGGTGCAGTACTCCGGGTGGAGTCTCATGAGAGTGGAGTAGAGGGGCAGAATCAACTCTGTCAACCTGCTGGCCACGCTTATTTTGATGCAGTCCAAGATATGGTTCGCTTTCTGTGCTGTGAGCACACATTGCTTATGTCCAGGTTTTCATCCACCAGTACCCCCAAGTCCTTCTCAACAGGGCTGGTCTCAATCCCTACATTGACACAAGGGGTTGCCCTGACCCATGTGCAGGACCTTGCACTTGGCCTTGTTGAACCTCATGAAGTTTACCAGGGCCCACCTCTTGAGCTTGTCCAGGTCCCTCTGGATGGCATCCCATCCCTCGGGCATGTCCACCACACCACTCAGGCTGGTGTCAGCTGCAAACTTGCTCAGGGTGCTCTCAATCCCACTATGTCACTGATGAAGATATTAAACAGTACCAGACCCAACATGGACCCCTAAGGGACACCACTCATCACCAGTCTCCATCTGGAATTGAGCCATTGACCACTACCCTCTGGATGTGACCTTCCAACCAATTCCTCATCCACCAAAGAGGCCACCCATCAAATCCATCTCTCCTCAATTTAGGGAGAAGAATATTTTGGGGACCCTCATCTAAGGCCTTATAGAAGTCCAAATAGATGACATCCATGGCTCTTCCATTGTCCACTGATGTAATTGCTCCATCATAGAAGGCCACTATGTTGGTCAGGCAGGACTTGCCCCTGGTGAAGTCGTGCTGGCTATCTCAAATCATCTCCCTGTCCTCCATGTGCCTTAGCATAACTTCTATGAGGATCTGTTCTATGATTTTTCCAGGCCAGATGTGAGGCTGACAGATTGGTAGTCACTATCTTTTCCACCCCAGTCCCGTAAAATTTGTTTTAGGAAGACAAAAACCAGGTTTTGTATCATGCTTAAGCTTCACTAAGAAAAATATCACCTATTTTTAATTTTTCCCTGCATACTGCAAACCCTGTTAGACAATCTTAACTCCTTTCAGAAGTCTGGGACTCTTCCTATTAAGTGCCTGCCCCAATTCCTGGCAAGCCTAATGTCTTGCAGATAATTGTAACCACAGAAGCTTTCTACATGCTTTGTAACTGGGCAGGATGGTCCTTTCTTCCCACAATTTACAATGCAGATTATTGAGATTATTGACAGGTTCATTCATTTTCCACCTTTACAATATAATGTGGCATCTGTTAGGAAATACTGACTTCATTTATGGTGATGGCTGTAGTCTTGATACAAAACAAGGGTCTGGACAAAAGATTCTCACCTCTCTGCTGTACTTCTACTCATTTAGATATGAAATTGTACCCATTCCTTTCCAGTTTGTAAACAGCTTAAGCAGCCGACCTTGTCCTGGATATGGGCTCTTGTCCATTGTATGCTAGAGTACCAGTCTTCTCACATAATTAGCATAAGACTGGCTTCACAACATTATCCCTGGTTGACAAATCCTGTCTAAGGGTTACCTGTTCCCAATCCCTCCAAACGTTTTTTTAAGTGACAATTAGAAAGTAAACCAAGATCCATATCATATTACAGACCCATTTCAGTGCATCCAGACAAATAGTTCATTCGGTGCAAAGGTGGGATTGGTAGAGGAGCTGCTGCAGCAAGCCCCAAACAGGGCCGTGGAGGGCCTGACCACCCTTACATTGTTCCTGTTGCCTGTGGAGTTGCAGCAGAGGATTGCAGCCTAACAGCATCCTCACCAAACAGGGATCCCTTGCTACGTGACAAGTCCACAGATCCTCTTTCAGTAGTGAAAAATGTTAGTGTCCCTTATTCTGTGTGGTAAGTGTCAAAATATAAACCAAAGACTTGTCCACACTCCTCTTGTGCCATGCCTTTATTGCACTGACTGCACGTGGATCATCTGCTGCCCCCCTGGGATTTCGGTGGTGGCTGGGAGTGTTCTGTGCACAGAAAGAATCAAAGCCAGAGGTAGTGAACCCACCAGGATGAGGTCCTGCTTCCTGATGGGCAGGCAGCCGGGTACTGCTGCCTCCAGGCGTGCTGTGGAAGCTAACGCTGTACTTTCCATCAAATTACAAGAATTGGGTAGGCATTGCCAAAACAGTCTCTTTATTCTGATGAGCACTGTGCTGAAACAGATGGCCATTAAACAAGAAGTTTGTTTATTTGTTTGTTGAGTAAATAGATTGCCCTGGTCTCAAATAGCACACTTTAGCCCCCAGTGGAACAAATCCACTTATCTGGGAGAAACTTCTGCTATTCCTCATTTTGAGTTTTCTGATCCAGAGATACTCAGCTGTAATTCATAATTATCACTTTAGCGTTGTGATAACATACTAGAATCTTCTGACTAATAAAATGAGGTGCGGACTTTTTTTCACAATGACAACAATTAAAGTTGGACAGGTTTATAAAGAGAGTGAGGAATGAACACTCCATCACTTGAAATCTTTAAAGCAAGAGACTGTCTTTATAAAAGATATTTTCTGTATCAGCCAATAGTATGAAGATAGATGCAGGAACCACAGAGAGGAATTCTATAACTGAGGTTATGTAGAACGTTAAATGAGGAGGCCATAATGACCCCTTCTGGTCTTGACCTATCAATCAAAGGGCATTAAATTTCATTCACTGAGCTGGACACGTGATTATGTAAAATCGAAATACAAGGATTTCCCTGCTTGTAAAGGGAGATCCTGGAAAGAATAATAATACTAGGATAAAAATATTATGCTGACCTTCTTTCAGAGCATCTACAAAGTTATGGTGGAGCCTCTTAAGGTTACCGTAAGTATCTTGATTATTCCAGCTGAGATGAATGCTTAGAATGGAGTAGATTATGAATGTGTAATTGATTTGATGACCTGAAACAACTGTTTCCTGGTGTTTGAAAACCTTTCTGCATTCAGCTACAAGATGGACAATGGAAGATTGTTGTGGAGTCTTTGGAGTATTTTAAAGAAGTTTATCTTGAAAAAAGAAATTGATCTTAAGTTCTTTTCTAGCCTAAAAGATTCTGTGATCTTCATATTTCCTGTGTGATACTGGTCTATGCTTTTTATAACAGTGCATTGCAAAAGGGAGCTTTTGTGCTGCCTTTGTCTCAGCAATAGTCTCAAGAATCTTTTTTTCTTCCCCTGTACTGTCAAACAACTCCTGCTCTCTGTTGGATCTCTGGATCTAGAAATTTGAGAATAGGATTCCCCCATGATAAGATGCATGAAACAGAAAGAAAGCATATTCAGTTTGTCTGTTGGCTGGAGTTGCTTTTAAAAGCAGAGGGATGTGTGGGTGGAGGATGTGAGAATGATATCTTGTACTGGCATATACATGTGTAAACAGCCATTCAATGATTTGTAAAGAGCTGAGCTGAACAGCACCCAAGAAATATACAATTTTTTCCCAAATTTCCAATGTTTGAAAGCTGGTGGGTTTAGCTCCTGGTAACTATTTTCATCAGTAGAGTCACAGACCAAATGTTTTTTAAACTGTCCTTCAGTCAGTTGAATTGATTGGCAGTCATTGATTAAACAGTCATGTGGACCAGTGCTGACTACTTCAGTTTAGAAGAGGGTGGGCAGGAAACGGGAATTGCCAGTGTCTACATGTACATGCTAAATTGTATTGTCAGTCAGATGGCCAAGGGCTTCAGTATGTTGTCTGCTAGACTTGAAAAGGAGAATGATGTTTGTGGCAGGTTGCAAAAGCATCTCAATTTCATTTTGTCTTGCTGTACTATACTGCTTCAAACTTTTCTTGGGTTGTGGGTATTGTACCTGGCACTATATGTCAAAGAGCAGCTTTCCTGTTACAAATTACTATGTCAAACTAAGTCTTTTGGGTGGTATCCACCGTATGAGGGAAGGTGTATGAATGTGGTTGTTAAGGCTTTATGATATTTTCATATAGAAATTATGCACTCTATTGGGGCACTGGAATTGCTGCATCATTAAAAGATTTAGCTGCTCAGCAATGCAGCAGCTTTAAAGGTTCAGTAAGCGTGGATTTAGTTATCTGTAGCCATGGCCTCTCATGTATTTTCTAGATCTAAATGAGGAACAGAATATTGAACCTTGACAGTTCTTTCTGAGGGAAAGTGTTGTGGGCCCATGAGACGATCACTACCTGGGCAGAGTAAGATTTCTCCTGTGGCTTTTTGGGTGGCAACGGGATTTCCCTGGAGGTGGAAATGAGAACGGATGTAGCTAAAGCAACCAAGTTGGCTGATTATGAACTAAGGCAGGATGGGAGAGAGGGGAGATCGAGCAAAAAAGAGGAATGGAATTGGTAGCTCTCTTCTTGCTAGAATGACCAAGAAAGAAAGAGGTTGAGTTGCTGAGAGGCTCGTTATTTGGAAAAGAAACAATATATATCAGGGACGGTTAGGAGAGAGAAGAAGCTATGAGGTGAACCCCAGAGAACTCTGATTTAAGTCTAAAGGGCATCAAGGAAACCTAGAAAGCACAGTGGGATCCTACCACCCAATATAGCCTCATGAAAATCCTTTTGGGGTGACTTTTTTGCCAGGGTTGTATCATCTTTGATTTTTCCTTGGGAATCGCACTGTCACAACTGTAGTTGGTGCAAGATTTTTGGAAGATTTTTGGAGTGCATTGATGGAGTTCATTGATTTCTGCCATTGCAAGCAATACATTGCTTTCAAATCAGACTCTGAAACACTAGTCCCAGAGTCTATTATTAATTCCTGATGTCATTAAGAGATGTCTTCTCTGTCTGCGATGCACTGACATTTATTTTATAAGGTACTGACATGATTAGAGCATCGATTTGATTTTCTAGCCAACTTGGTTGGCCCAGGGTTCCCAGGATCTATGTTTAAAGTTAGCTTCTTAAATTCATGTTTTAGTCATCTAGTAAATGAAGTAAGTTTTTAAGATTCTCAATGCCTAGTTTGTCAGGTGCCAGCTTCTCAACTCTTTCTTTGACCAGGTCATTTATTTCAGTGCCCAGTAAGGTTACTGACTGTTGTAATTCTTGGCCTTCCTCCCAAGAAGAGCCCTTCAGCACTGTTCCACATAAAACTGAGGAAAGCTGGATATTCTGCAAAATAGGCAATTGCTCTGTCCACAGTCCTTCTTCCTCTGTTTTACCACAGTGTAATTCCTTTATGTCCAACATCTACAATATTCACTTCAAGACTATAGAGAGTCACTCGGGAACACAGCAGGCATAGATCAAAGAAGCAAGACTGGTAACAGTAAGGGATCTGAAGTTTGTAGCAGAATCTTTTTCATGACCCCTTCCAAAACCTGTGTGTTGCTCCATGCAGTCATTCTCAAAAATATCTTCAAAGTTTTCAGTTCAGTCTGGTTTGACTTTCTAGAGGCCAAACTTGATACCTACATATTAGCTGAGTGACCTAGTTCTCCTACCTGCATTGGATGGCCTCTTGAAATGTATCTGATGTTTCCACCAGGAGTAAGGTATAAATGAGGAGAGTAACTAGGCTAGATAAGGCTATAAAAATATACTTCTCACTCTCCAGACTGAAATACTGTGGCTCTTTCTGAACTCATGTCCTTTTTTTCACAACGGGATATGTCATGGTTTAACCCCAAAAGGTAACTGGACCACGCTGCCGCTCGCTCAGCCCTTCCCTCC
Source organism: Podiceps cristatus (assembly GCA_000699545.1). Classification (NCBI taxonomy): domain Eukaryota; kingdom Metazoa; phylum Chordata; class Aves; order Podicipediformes; family Podicipedidae; genus Podiceps; species Podiceps cristatus. The sequence continues at coordinate 30,398 of KL287521.1, read as the reverse complement.
CCAGTAGGGTGAGGAGGAGAGTCAGAGCGAGAGAGGACTCATGGGTTGAGATAGAAACACTTCACCTGGACAGGAAAAAAGTAAACTAAAAAAAAAAAAAAAAAGAATATATAAAACAAATGATGCACAATTTCTCACCACCTGATGACTGACACGACCCATCCTGAGCAGCAGCCAGGGAGCAGGGATATTCCCCCGCAGCCATCCCAGAACAGCGAGTTCCAGAGAGCGCGCGAGGGAACAGACAGATGAACAAGCCTAAATGAAAACAAACAAAAATAACGTAACAAGAAGGGAACATGAACAGAAGACGAACTGAACAAGAAAACAGAGAGAGAAAGGGGCGATGGCCGACCCTCCCTTACACCGGCCATGCCGTCTATGGCATGGAACACTCTCTTTGGCCAGTTTGGATCAACTATTCTGGCTGTGCCCTCCCAGGTGTTTGCACCTGCACATCAGCAAAGCCTGGGAAACTGCAAGATGTCCTTGACTGTTCAGCAGCAGCCAACAACAGCAACAGCGTGCTGTCACCATTCTGCACATACTAAATCCAAAACACAGGAGCTGCTGAAAACAAAACTAGCTCTGTCCTGGCTGAAACCAGGACAGGATGTTTACAAAGCATTAGAAGATTTTACTCTTTAGATCTAGGGTGCCTAAAAAGAGGTGTACTTTATGCCAACTACAAAGGACCTCAGAATCAGACCTTACATGTTTAGTCTGGATGTGCAGAGGCAGACTGTTCCTCTGCTCATGCTTTAGTGCATTAACTAATCTTTAAAGAACAGAGATTAAGGAGAAGCTTTGCCCATGAACAGGTTAGTCCTGACTGTCTACTGTTGGCTGCACAAATTCATTTAGATTCCTTGGAGGCGTGTAGCACTGATCACTGTCCAGAGGCAGGTTACTGGACTAGATGGATCAGAGGTCTGAGCCAGGGCCACAATTTCCAGGTAAATTCCCACTGCAAAATTGTACTTCTTTTTTGTTGTGTGGTTTTTTTGGTTTTTTTTTTTTGGTTTCTGTTTGGTTTGGGTTTTTTTTGTTTTGTGTTTGGTTGGTTTGGGTTTTGTGGGGTTTTTTTGTTTTTGTTTTTTTATTCTTTCCTTGTGCATTATAAATTCTTTTGTCTGTTGGTGTGTTGACACTGGTGTGTGGTAATTTGCATGAATTGGGTTTTTGCCTACTCTTATTCAATCAGTGCTCATCTTTTCCCTGGCTCTGTCTAGGAGCTTCTTCAGCCAAGGGAGGCAGAAGAAAATGGGTGTCTTTGTCTGGAGGGTTGGAGAGAGGAACCCATCAGTAAATGGGAAAGGCTGATCAATCCTCCTGAGTTCTTTTATCTTAATTCAGGTTTTATTTAGACCTTCCAATGCTGTTCAGTGCAAAGGGAGAACTGCTTCTCACCACCAGCATTAGAAATAATAATATTTAATATAGGAAACCTTAGTACATGCTCTTTACTCTGTCATTTAAGTTACTAAAATATAGCAAGGGAAAATTCTTCTAGTATTGAATAGCATGAACGGAGCTGACAGTGTTATTGTATTTATCTCTCCCTATTATATAGGGACATACAGATATATACGACTTCCACTATAACATTTTGGGCATCAGCACCATCTGCAAGCTCTTTGCAGCTGCGGCTAGTGCATTTTGCAGTAAAATTTCTCTCCCCTTCCCTTTTCCCTCAGCTTCCCCCGCCCCCAGAGAACTGACACGCTTTCCACTGACAAATGTTGAGTGTAGCTCCTGAGGATTTAGCGTGTCAGGCTGTGTCTACACAGCTTAGGTTTCTATTATTATGCAATGGCTTAGAAGGCAGTGCTTTGCCATATAATTACAGAGCCAATCTGTATTAGGACCAGGAGTTTGGATGCCTCTTTCTGTACCAACTACTCGCCTCCTACCCACTCAAGCCCCCTCGCTGATACTCTTACTTGTTTAACAGCTTCTTTGTGTACCTACCCTTCTTTCCTCTGGTGTCTGATTTTCTTCCCTTTCCTATGCTACGTATTTATTTCAGAAGTCAGTGGTCTGAGTCGTGCCTGCACGGATTCCTATGCAGCACAAAGCACTTGCTGTATTTTGCATCGTCAGAAGAGGTAAGAAGAAATTCCTGAAGCTGCCTGCTACTTCGCTCGGGTTTTTCTCTCTCGCCTTTTTTTTTTTTTTTTGGCGTGTCCACATTGCTTGTCTTACAAGCCGTGCAGGCTCTGCCATCTAGAGCACTATGTGAGATCACTCCAGTTTGCTGTTTTTCCTTTTTCTATCTCTGTGTGAGTGTGTGTATCTCCCTGTCTCTCTTCTCCCCCCCACGATACAACTCATCCCCTCCCCAACACACACGCACATACACAGGAGCTGGGCTTGCTAGTACGAACTTGAAGACTTGCAGTACCCAAATGTGTGTGTTACCTTGGGATGCACTAGGATCAGAGTGCTTGAAAAGCCTGCAGGCTGCTTAGTCCTCCAAGACTGGGTTTTTTAAACCAAACAAGAGAAAAGACAAAGTTATTTACTTTTTTAATTATTTTTTTTTTCTTTCTTTCTTGCTTTCCCCTTTTTTGTGCTTTGGATATTACTGAAAAAGGAGTCTCGGGGATTCACACACTTGGACTTTACTGAATCAGGCTGCATCTGACAAGCAATCTAGTCTGCATTTTGGTTTGCTAGAGATCAACCAGGATTTTTCCGATCATATCTTCTTTTGAAAAAAGGATGCATGGCATAGAAAGAAGGTCTAAGTGCCTGTCTGAGACTATTTTACCGAAACTGGGATAAATGTTACTTCTCAAAGGTAAGTGCTAGGTTTTGTTCATATGTATATATAAACTATATAACTATAATATATTCTATATATAGATATATAGACAAATCATTTCTATTCAGTTACCTCTGATGGCAAAAAAATCTTTTGTGCATTTTAAAAGGATTGGAGAAATGTATAACTTTATCTTCCTTTTCATGCCAGCCTAGATGAGATTGTTCATGTAGAGAAGTGAATCTCGGTCTGGTTTCTGCTTCTGTCGGCACAAAAAGGCAGCTCAAAAAGAGTATTTATTTTTTTAAGTGTCAATAGGGATTTTTTTCACAGCAGTTTTGAAACAGTGATGGAAAGAGGTTTGAAAGAAAGGATAATCATTTGTTTTCTAATACAGGAAAAACTAAGCAATAGAGTAAGGCTGTGAAAGTGATTTCAGCTTTCTGGAGGAATTAGTAAATCCTGCAAAGCTAAGGAAGAACTTTGGTGGACAGATCAACTCTGCTGTATATAAAACCACAGAGTAAAAGAGTAGGGACCTTGGCAAATGTCATGTGAAGAAATGGAAGGCATAGGAACCACTAGAGAAGGGAAGGGAGCGAGGAGCGTGGAGGGGCAGTGGGCACCCACTTCAGTGGGTGCTGTCACAGAGGTTGGTAAGGTGACGCCACTGATGATGGACATCCAGAATTGGGAAGGCGGACATGTGGGGAAGGGGGTTCACGAGCAGGTATATGCTATGTCATGTCTGTCTGACGTCATCAGACATATATGCTCTCTGCAAGACCAAGTACACTCGGAATTTGGGTGGGGGGAAGCATCTAAATGGCAGCACAAGACAAGATGTAACAAAATGGAAACTGAGGCTCTCCCTGACTTGCATGGACACATGCACGCTTTTGCATCACAAAACAAGTGCTTGACTGAATAAAGCAAGAAAGAAATTGAAGGGAAGAGCAGAAATCAGTGATCAAGTCAACAAGTCCCAGTGTGATGGATTACTAAACTGGAAATGTAAAGTGGTCAGTTGTGGCAATGTATGCAAGGAAGGGTTCTTAAACTGGGTAACTCCTTCCTACCCAAAGTAGAAAAATAGCATGGAATTAAAGGAAGAATCATTTTTTACCAGGATTGATCTGATCTTTGGGGGGCAGTGTCATGGAGATGTTAAGAAGAGTAAGGTTTATTTTCCCTACCCCATCTTTGGGATTAATAAAACAGAATAACTCTTCTGACAAGAAGACACAGGCTTCGAAAGGTAAACAGTAAGCATCACCTAAGTTTATAAAGTCACAGTTAATTACATTGACTCTTCTTAACTTTCTTATACAATGCTCACCAGGGATAAGTCCAGCAGATGCCACACAATTGTTACTGACACTTTCTGTTCCTCAGAAAAGAGGAAACATTGCCATGCAGGGTATCAATTTTCTATTGGACCTTGCTGTGGACAGAGGCTGTACTAAGGCAAATTGGAGCTTGTGATGAGCAGGAAGAGAGACAGATAATTACATTTACTCGTGCTGTGTTTCGGGCTGGTTACAGTTCCCTTGTTTACGGCTTGCCCTGTGTTGGTGGTTACTTTGCATTGCCTACAGACCGCCACTTGAGCACAACAGAGGGCTTTTTGTGCCGCTCTGCTCATAGCTGCGGTGTCGCAGCAGCGCAAGGCAGAGCTCCAGACCTTCCCTGAAACTGCCGCTAATCCTCGGGGAGAGAGGGGATGCAATAAAAAAATAAGCAGCAATGCTAGAAGGCAGGAAGAAAAAAAAAAAAGTCTTTGTGCTCAACCAAGTCATTTTAACCCCTGAATCCCAGCAGAGATCTGGGATCAGAGATCTGTTGGATCCGAGACAGTGTCTGTCCTGCTGTCCCCAGCACAGTTCTGCCTCCCTTAGGGCGACTCTGGGCCTGGTGTCCCAGCGTACCTGGCTGTGCAGGCACTGGCAGCAGGCTAGCGGGCAGCCCCGGCTGCACCGAGCAGGGTGAGGGGTGTGATCCATCCTCACAGCCGCCATTTCTGCTGCCCTCTCTGCCCCACAGCCTGAGCTGACAGCTCCCTGGCAATCCCTGTCAAAGTGCTCCTGCTCCCTCTCTTTGCAGAGGACTCTGGCCACTGGCTGTACCTTGAAATATAACGTTGTTAGACTGAGCTGATTCTTTATTGTTTTTGTTGTCCTTGTGGAAAAAGAACCCAAATGGGAAGCTGATTCAAAATTATCAAGGTTTAACTGGTAGTAGGCAGGAATGTATTTTAGGTGACTTAGAGTGAGTCTAACTCCCTGGCAAAGGGTTCCAGACGGATAACCCTTGAGGGTACATTTGCTATCCATTCACACTGAGGGGAGGAAGGGGGTGATGACAGTGCCTGTTCACCCCCAAACCTCTTTTTGCATTGCTAACGCATTTCAGCCCTGACCCGAAAACATCACCTGTTGGAGAAAAAGGGTAGTTTGTTCCAAGTGGGTACTTAGTCTTCTTTCCATCTTGAGCACTCAGCCTTACTTTCTTTGAGTTTGTCGTAGTGTGTTGTTACGTGTTTGTTTTTGTGGAGACAGTAACTGTCCTCTAGGTGCTGGACTGAGAAGCAGCAACACCACTTATGAAAGGCAGAGGGAAGACATCCGTGGCTCCTTCAAGCCAGTCCCGATGACTGTGGAATCCATTGCCCAATGCCAAATGAGCAATTGTTGTATCCCTTATGTTTTCTCTTCACCTTAACCATGCAGGCTTTGAGTGTTGTGACTCAGGATCTCACAAAGGTGCTGGGATTTACTCTATCAGTGTTCAGAGGCCGTGCGGGCTCTCAGGGCGCTGAACAACTTCCAGTCATCAACTGAAACTAGTGACAAAAGACAAGGTTTCATCCCAGTGCACTGGAATAATAACAAAATCCACAAATCACCCAGTGAAGGACCAGCTGTCACTCTCTGCCCAGCCCACCTCCACCCAGGACCCACAGGAGGGAGGGAAGCTCATAAGCGGTACTTCTGCTTCTAGGAACAAAAATTACCTTCTGTATGGGTGACTGCCAAACCTTGGTGTGAAATTAAGAGATGTAAACATGTCATTAAAAGGCCCATAGTGATGCTGCAAGGAAAAGTAGGAAAAGGGCATCATTTAGAAGTATTTCTGCTTCCACGGGAGCAGTAGTTGTCTCCATACTTCAGAATATTTACATGACAGTGTTTCCAATCTTTCTCTCTCCCCGTCATTTGTTTTGTCCTGCCCATGATCTGGGTCTCTGATGACATCGACATCTTCATGAGAAAATATTTGTGACAAATCCAGGATGCGAACTTCAGCATACGAAATGAGCAGTGGCAGCAAAAGTCAGAAAACATCTTTTCAGTAAAAAAAAAAAAATATGCTGATTTGAAAACATGAGAGAAAAGGAAGAGAAAAGCAGAGTGGGATTTGAGTGGGATTTTTTTCAGAGTTAAATATTGTTTTTCTCAGGAAAATATAGATTTATCAGAACAAAATATGATTGGGAAATGGTCAGTTTTATTAATTTCCTGACTGAAAAAAATGTAGGGAGAAAATTACCAGAACATCCCATCTTACTTTTTTTCTGGAAAATAAATTTTATTATTTCTTTCCAGTTCATGCATTTTGTATGAAAATTGAAATAATTCATATGAAACTTGATTGTAAAAGGGGCCATGCTCAAATCCCATTTTGCTAAATGACAAGCACATCTGTTAGTCGAACTAGAACTAAGCATTTCTAGCTCATTAGAAAGCTTGCATTTTTTCTGTCTCAGTTTGGGCCAAGGAAATTGTAAGCACTTTCATTTCAATTCATGGGACCAGAAAACTTTTGTCTGCCAAGCCCTACCTGGAAATCAATTTACTTGGCCAAGTGGGATTATTGCAGGAGCATCTTGCCAACAAGTGCTGTGAGATATCAAGGCCTCTGAGTGTCTGCTCTTGAAATCATTCTTCCTGCTATGGGAAACTTATGCGCTGAGAGGATATGCCAGCTAATAAGAGTACACATGAGAGGATGGCCACAGCCATAGTACGAGCGGCACAATGGAGCATTTAGGAGGCTTCTGCTAATCGCTCTTCGGGAAGGAACTGGTCTTTAATCCTCCGGCAGATCTGCTATCACTGTGGTGTTGGGAAAAGAGGTGAGATAAGGAGAGGGCCCTGGAATAGCAGTAAATCCAGGGTCCCAGACCCTGGTTGGTCAGAAGGTAAGAGGTAGGGCTGGTGCATCCCAGTGCATACATAGGTCCTGAGCAGAACAGAAAGCTGGATTAAGGACAAAATCAACAGAAAGTACATAATGGCTGAAAGCACCTTGTCTATTTTAATAAAGCTAATGTTACACTGAAAATCCCTGGAAAATGTGTGTGGCACTGATGCAGAAAATTATCAGTGTGACTCTTTCCTTGAAGCTGGAGGAGGTAGGTCAGGGCTGAGCATAAGTCTTTATGTACAGGACTGAGACAAATTGCTGCAACTGTCCAGTTAAGTCTATGGAGTTTGAGTTGACTTAGTTGGGAGAAGGACAGACTTTGGAAGACTTCAGTATGGTCAAGCTGCATGGATTGCAATGATCTGACACGTGTGATATTGGAGGAAATACACATGGTGGCAAGAAAGTAAGGGATTTTTCCTTTCCTGCCTTTAGAGTTGCAATTTGCTTTGGCAGGCTGAGGAACAAGAGAGCTCAAAATGGCACCAGGTGCAAAGAGTCTGTAGCCATTCTTTCATCATGTCTAAGCTCCTCAGAAAAGCTTCAGTATACTTGTCAATCAGAATAAGTAATCCTTCTTTTGTTACAGCCTAAAGATAAAAATTAAGAACAGGAAAGGAAAAGAGGATGTCTTAAACATGCCACATATTCTGTTGCAGTGGCAAAATGGGTGGGTTGTGATATCAGTAAAAGGGCAGCACCTGTACATGTGCTAGAAAGGAATAACCAACTGTACCAGAATTTATATCAGATTCCTCTGTTAACAGCCTTAAAAAAATGTATTTGCCCTTTCAGTATAGAATCAAAACAATGAACAGTCAAATGGCAAAAGGAAAAGTCAAGAGAAAAAAAAAAAAAATGCTTGTCATGGCTCGTTCAGCAGTCCCTGTCTGGTTTGAAAGCAGCCAAGAACAAATGTCTGTCTCCTCAGAGATAAAAATCAAAACCTTCCCAATCATTTCAGTAGTCATTTGATCTCCTTCCCTTTGTGAATATTCCTGTGACTAGGTAAATACAAGTGATACTCAGAAAGCTCTGCATGGTTTGTATGTGAAACAAGTGTACTGAACTAAAAAAGAAAAAGGCCAAACTGTATTGATAGTACATAACTTATCTGGAGTGAGACCATTTTGTTGGTTTCCTAAACTGATGGCTAGTTGGCATTTTGTATGAGTTATCTCCAGTGTAAGTGAATGTTATCACTGCTGCTGACAGATATTTACTGTCTATTGGTTTTTAAATAAGGGTACAGCATTGATTCCTTGCTCTCCAAATTATTGACTGCACTTTCTCCCTGAAGTCAGGTTAGATAACTTATCTCCTCTGGAAATGTTCAGTAGAAAAATGCGTTAGGTCCCAGAAACTCTCATGGAGGAAAGGATCAAGAGTTTTTTTGCAGGCTGCCTGTAATCAAAGTATCTCGCAGTTATCCCTGACTGTATTTTCTAATCCCGTTTTACATGACTGAGTAGCAGAACAAGCCATGAACGTTTCAGCTGACACCCACTTTGCAAGGAGAGTGTGACCTTTCCCTGTCACCCCAGCAACCTCCTGTTCACAGCTCCCCAGATGCATTTGGACAGTGATATCTTCTTGAGGTGAGGGGGAAGGTTATTGAGAGGCTTCGCAATTTCATGGTGTAGCCAGGAGTCTCACAGGGACTGAGCTTTCCCCCACCCATGGTCTTCCAGCACTCTACTCTTACTGGACCTGATGGTCCTCCAGCTGGTGGGAGAAGTTTCAGGTGCCTCATTAAATAAGATTTTTTTTTTTTTCATATCCAAGGGTAGATGACAGCAGTTTCACGTGAACTGGAGAGAACTGGCCTTACTGGCAGAGGATCAGAGCAGAGGAGTTAAAGAAAAGCCCGATGGATATTTATAAGAGCAAATACACTGCGGGCAAAGAAGTGTCACATTTAGAGAAAGACTGGAGAAATTTTGGTAGGATAAGGGGGAAGAGAGAAAGAAGAAATAGCAGTGGTACAGCTAAGAAGATGTGTCTGTCTCTTTAGATATTTGTACAACCCTTCTTGCTGCTGAGCTGGAGTGCCAGGCTAAGCTAAAGAAGGGCTTATGATACGTATCTTTAGTCACGCTGTACGTAGCCGATCCCTCTTTGAGCCACCATGGAGTGCTTTATTTGTCGCACCTAACCTGTTTTACCCTTTTGGGGAACATGGAAAAAATTATTCAAGCCCTTTGTGCATTTGTTTCTGTTTTTTCCATCTTTCTTTCACTTCTCTGAATCAGTGAGTGGAATGAAGATGCTATTTATTTATTTTTCTTTAGCATTGAACACAAAGAGTTTTTTATCATCAGTGAGCAGATGAGTTACTTGTTAATAATTATAACGCCTCCCCTCAATTCTTAGTAGAACCTGGCAACAAGCTTTCAAATTAATGTGAGAGACCCTCTAAAATGTGACAAGTCCATCTTCATATATTATCTTTTCCAGAGAGAGTGCAGTTGGGTGGGCTGATATCTGTCTCTTCTGTGCTGGAAATCAAATGGCCGCATTTCGTTCCCATCTTAGTGTTTTGTTTTCCTCTGACAAATTTTTCACCTGCCTAATTCTGTGAACAGCATAACAAAAGCCTGTGATGACCCTATGGTTTTGTGGCTCAGGAAACTTCCTTGCATTTGAGATTGTGTCAAGAAAAGGAGCGAAATCCATCCTCCTGCAAGAAGGTTGAGATAAGACGTGAATTTCTGTGCATTGGTGACTTCTACCCTACATCAGTGTCCTACCACAGAATCAAAAAATCTAAGTTATGCTGCATCCTATCTCAACTATAGCATTTACATTTAAAAATAAATAATGCCCTCAGGCCAAGGAACAGCTGCTGCAGTTCTCTCCAGCATGGCTCATTGATCTCATTTGACGTATCCTGCTACTCCCATGTCGTTGTGGTTAGTGTTAAATCACAGGCAGATCGCATAGTGACCTGACTGAAACTGAGACCTACTTGGGGTAGACTTTGCACACACAGCCCATCAGGTATATGCACCCTTACACCACCACTTTGCCAGATACCAGAAAAAGACCTGACAATTAGGTCTTTGTTAGGCTGTGCTGTCTCTTTCTATTACCTAGAGAGCTTTTAAAGTTATTTTTTGTTAGTATAATCATGTTCTTTTTAAGAAATTGGTTTAACTCTTTTTTTGATAGCATGTGTCGCTTTATTATGGGACTATGATGAGTTTAATGCATACATTAAAAGTGCAGTTTTCCAGAAAAGTCCTTCTATTGTGGAAATAAAGCATCTTTTACAAAAACCTAAATAAAAAGCCTCCCAAGTTTAGTGTGTGATGTAGTTGTACTCACATGCTCTTACAATCATTCCCTCTTTTTTCTTTATATTGACAAGTACATAAAGAACAAAAATGAACTCTGCAGCCAGCTGTTCTTCCTAAATACGTCTTATCTTGATGGCTTGGGTAAAAGGCAAATTGCATCTTGAGACTTCATTTGTGTAGCACATCTTAGTCTCCAGCAAATCAGGTCTGTTTTCAGAAGCTTGTTTCTTCAGTCACAGTATTTCAGGATGAGAAGCCGGGCCGTGTTCATACTCCAAGTTGATTATGCGATGTTTGCAGGGTCTTTAGTCGTGGGTGGCAAAGGCATTTAAGAATGCAAAGAACACAGCTTTGAACCTTTATTTCCTTTCCTCCCATTCCTGATTACATTTTCAGACCCTTTCTGACATTTAAACAAAACATTATCTGAGAGCTGTTTGGAAAGAATTAATATGGGATCTCAGATTGTCATTTTCAGAATAATTTCTACTTCACTTCAAAGCAATCTCTCCTGTAGCTATGAATTTATGTTATAACATATCTTGGGGTCGTTTTATTGTTGAGGTCTTTTTTTAATTTTGTTGTTGTTGTTTTTTTCTGTAGTCTTACCGGGAACAAGATAAAACCTTTTACCTTGCCAACACATAGTTCTTTTTTGATCAACTTGTAGCAGAGTAACAAATATTGCTGAATGCTTATAGGGCATCAGGTAGTAAAATCATGTTTATCTCAGATAAGAAAAGGACATATGAGCTTACCAGTAGGCATTTGGAAATTGATATCCAGGAGGAAGATGGCTCTTTATAATTCTTTTGATAGATGCTAAACTTTGGGTGACATTAAGTGATATTGGTTGCTTGGATTCTAGTGATGTCCATTAATTTTACTGAGATTTGTTTGACTAGTGTGATTTTCATATGTTCATGTTTTTCAAGTGTTTTAGTCATTCAGAGAAGCAGCAGCACATGTATTGCATGTGATTAGGATGACCAACTATCTGAACTCAACAGGAACAGAGATCATGAATATTAGTAGCTAGCAAATCACACATGGCTAGAATATGAGGCATTTATTTGCTAAATATATATGAAAAAATTGGGATTAAATAAAGAATAAAGTAAGGATTTAAATCATAACAAATATTTTTTGAAATCATTACTTCTAACCACCATTAAAAATTTATAAATATAAAATGTAGACTGCATAGTAGTAAGGGCATTTTAATATTGATACTCACTAAATCCTAGGTTCTCATAAGAGACAGGAATGGCAGTACCAGCCCCTGTGGCATCTATGTGTATAAATATATATTCATTTAATGTAGGACAAAACCAGAAAAAAACTCAGGGAAGAAGCATAACCTTATAATGAAGGCTTTGGTCTTAAAGTCAAAGCAGTCCTGCAAGGAACAGTCTATGCAGGATGTAGTAAAACTTGCCAAAACCACACACTTGGGAGGACAAAAAGGGGGGACAACATCCATGATTACAATTTACTTTATTTTGTAAATGTTTCCCCCTTTCGTATATTATACATTAGGTCACTTCTGTAATAGAAATGGTAATTTGAAATGAAATGCTCTGATAATTCACAATTCTGTTTCCACTTCAGAATCAATAAATATTTCCAGAAAGGTTAAATGAATCCAACCTAAAGTATCTTCCCCCTGTTTGAATAAAACATTGCAAGACAGCTGAAAAATCATTTTCAATTCCTTTCTATGCCATTTAATTTCTTTTTTCCAAATTGTTAAGTATGTCTGTGTATTTACACTCGCCATATATGTGTGCACATATGGTTAGATCCATTCTTGGCCATCAGCATAAACTTTGCTTTTCACTTCTGCTTTTGTAACAGGAGATTACAAAAGAGAGGGAATGAGGGGTTCCTGATAATTCAAGTTAAAATCTTCCTAGAGCGCAGAGTTTTTGGGGACTATGTATTAGCATGCTGACACTGTGGTACCATCTCGGTATACTTACTGTGTACCTTCCACTCAGCACTCTGAGCAAATATGAGTAAATTGACCCTTAGCGTTTGCCATGCAAATTGTGTTACTATTCCATAAGTAAGAAGAATGGGGCGTGGATTTTGGCTTAAAACTTGTCTATGATCACAGGCAGTGTCTAGAGCAGAGCTGTTGATAAGGTTGCTCATTAAACCGGGTGTTTATGTGATGAGGTTTAGGCAATAGCAAGGTAGTACTAAACCTAGTGGAATGGAAACCAGATCAAATCCCAGAGCTGTGCAGCAGCAGCCACAAAGTCAGCTATGCCTACATGAGTAAGCCCACTGGAGAAAGAGGATCATTTAGGCTTTTCATTTCAGCAAAACTATTGTGAAAACAGTACTTGAAAAACAAACATTTGCTAAAGTAGAAGCCACTGAACCCTTTTGTACAACTGTTTACATGCTTTAACAGAGTGGAAGAAAATAGTCATCACATGCATTATCCTCCTGTTTATTTTTTCTGGGTTTATTTAATAATCATTTGAGAGGGATATGGATATACTGGCATCTGGAATTATGAAAAATAATGAATGCAGAAATAGCTATATTTAACTTTCTGTCTTGCTTGGGATGCTAGAAATCTTCCAAGTTTCTGTCCAGGCAAACCCATCTCCTTGATGTGTTTTCTACTTATTATTGTGAATTACTGATGAAATTCATACTAGGAGAAATTCTATTGATACCATTGTTTTATTCCTGTAAAACTGCTCATAAATGGTACATATGGGAAAAACAAAACCCAGAAAAAAAATTCTCAAGTCCCTTGATCACAGTTTTTCCTTATCATTTTTACAGGACTGCCTTTCACTCTGCACTGACAAACAAAAAAATGCCATCAAACCCAAGAAGGTGCTGCGCTGCAGCTGTCCACCAACCATTTTGCATTTGGTGTCATCTGGCTAAATTGCAACTAGTCCCTGAAACTATAGACTACAATACAGTCTCAGCTGTCCACACCTCAGTTACCCAAAACAGGGTGATGGTCTTCCATGTCCCTTAGTTGCACTGATAATTCCCATAATTACTCAGACACACTCTGTCTCCCATGACATTCAGGTAAACAAAGATGCACCGCCTGTGAAAAACTGTTACTTTGAAGGTCCCACTCTAACTCCCCTTATCATGCAGTCAACATGTTAACTTGTTTTTCTTGATGAGAAAGCTTCTACTATGTGACTACAGAAGAGATGAAAAGTGACAATAAATCTTCAAAGACAATCACTGTGATTAGCACGTGTAGTCCATAAGAGAAGAACAGTAGCAGTCATAAAATATCGATGGTTTACTCACAGTGTCATCAATAAGCTTGTGATTTGTGAACTGACATTTTTCAGGTGATGATTCATTCATGATTTTATTTACTTTTCTGTATAATGAAATAGAATGGCAAAAGGAAGAGATTTTGGTTGATGCCATAAACATCTCTTTATTTGCCAAAATATCTTCCTGTACTCCCTAGCTCAGGAAATAAAAATTCATCCGCATAGTCCCCACACTACTACTGGACACCCCTGGAAAGTGCTGTGGGGGCTTTTCTGGTTGGTACAAGGTGGTACTGCTTTATAGGTAGTGTAGATGGTTGTCCAGTGACTGTAAATTGCTCATTGCCTTTAGTGCTAAGCATGAATTATAAGGGTCACCCAGTACAATTCCCTGTTTGCCTACAATAGCCCATTTAGGTCCAGCTTGAGCTGCTAAGTGACTATAGTGCTCTTATCAATGATATTACACAGTTCTGATCCTGGAAGAGGAACTGGAAAAAATGCAGAGAAGGACAGGCTGGATGCACGTATGGAGCAGTTTTTGCACAAAGAATGATTAAATAGCCTTTTTACTCCTCAGCTGGAAGGGATTTACTCTGGCTTGGTATGATAAAGATATCCAAGACCACGATAGATACTTTTGTTCCTTGTCCTTCCTAAGACGAGTCTTAGAGGGCAACAGATTAAACTGGTAAGTGACCAGAACAAACAAAATATAGCATTTCTTCATTTGGGATAGTGAAAAGCTGTGAAGGATGCAGAGGTTGCTAAGTGTTTGCATTGATTTATAGACCACTTGGAGAACTAAACAAAAGAAAGACACAGTTTTATGGGTGAAGACAGTATCTTCAGCTAACGATGTCAGCTGGATCACAAGCAGCTAAGAGGCTGAGTGAGAGACTCTTCTGGGAAATTGTCATTGTAGGCTCCCATTGCTTTTAAGTTTTTTGATTGGTTCCCCTTGTTGACAATTAGCAGAGGCAAGACAGACAGCTGAATATACCATAGGCACGACATAGTTCAGATTTGTTCAGACTGATTTGACTCAGGATACTCTGATTCTTACAGTCCTCATGGCACAGCCTGACGCAGTGTTTGGCTGAGCCCACAGCTGTATTTCAGCAGGGTGCAAAGAAGTGCTAATTACTCAGTGCTTACAAGTGTGGGCAGAAACAGTGATCTTCTACCAGGATATTGAGACAGAGCTTCACTGCTGAATTTACTAAGTTATTAGCACCCCTGATTTGGAAACGATGCTGGTATTATCACAGTCTCTGGCTCAAGTAATTCAGATAGCTTTTATAGTGTTTCACTCCTTGTAAGGTGAAAATTGTTCTATCTACACCTTGGGCTTCTCTGCAGTTGTAGTGGTTGGCTGCCTCGGTAGGAGCACTGGAGGGTTGCTGCTGAGCGCTGGCGGCTGGAGCAGGTAGGCCTTCACCTACTTTTGGGGAAGAAAAGTTCAAGTTGCATTACAGGCCTCTTTAAGCTGAAAAGAGGAGAAAGAACATTTTGCTTTCTTCCTTGAGAAACTATTGACCTGGAAGTTTAATAGTAATAATAACTTCTGGATGTATAGAAGAGGGACCTCCTGGAAGGCTGTGGTTCCTGGTGGTGAAGGAGTCTGAGGTCCTGCATTATAGGGCTCAGTCCCTGTAATGAGTTAAAAAGTATGGCAGATAGGGGAAACTCTTTCAAATAGATATCTGACTGATGAACAGACACAGTTTCTATAGCCTGTGCTGCTTTAATTTGGGATATTTGGTGTGCATTTAGTCTTTGGCTGACTTGAATTTTATATGGGCTGAATAATTCACTGGCACCTGCCTTGTGTCTCCAGGGGAGATTTAGCTAATGCTGGTGTGGAGGATCTTTCTAGGAAGAGACTTCTTAGACAAAAAAGAATAGAGAGAAGGCTCTAAACCAAGAGAAAAAAGGATAAGGGAGACTAAAGGACTGGAAAAGACATAATTGCTGTCAGGACCTGGTGTTTGCTTCTTTCTTGAGGCTGACATGCCTTGTTTTGTTAAATTTCTTTAGTTATGAGCTGTAAGCAGGCTTCTCAAGACTTGGCACATAAGATCATCGGAAGACTGGCATATGTACGTAAAAGGAACATGCTAAATGGGGTAGAAGCAGTATATTAAAACATGTTTTTATTTCCAGTAATTTTCCTTAGGCTGGGTTTATAGCACCCTTTTTCAGATGTTGAGCTGCTCTGAAATTGTAAGGACATCCTTAGTTATTTTATGAAATAGCTGTGTAACAGGAGGAGATTCTTTAGCCAAAATTTTCCAGCCTCTTCTATCTTTTGAATAAATGAATTTAAGTTGGGAGACTTGTCTGCTTGCATAGACATTGACCATTGTGTTTTGACCTGGAATTTGAGACAGAATGGCTGCTTCGCCTTTCTTCCTGGGATCACCACATTCATTTCTACTCTACTGGTATCTATCTTTCTCTCTCTTTGTTTAATTAAAAAAAAAAAAAAAAAAAGGAAAAAATCTTTAGATTTGTGTAATGCAGTAGAATAAAGTGAAATCTGTCCCCAAGAGAAAATTACACTGGTTCTCTTTCTAATACAACCATTTACAGAAGAGCTAATGTGTCCTAGGAAACCTGAAGGTTCAGTTTTGTTTTTAGAAACTGTTCTACAGGGTTGTCAGATATGATTTTCTTTCTGTTGTGTTTTGTGAGTTTGTGTTGTTTTTGTTTGTGGTGGAGTTTTGGTTTTGTTGTTGGGGGGTTTTGGAGGTGTTTTGGAGTTGTGTTTTTTTTGGTTTTGTTGTGGGTGTGGGTTTTTTTTTTTTTTTTTTTTGTTTTTTTATTTTTTATTTTTTTTTTCCCTGCTCAATTTTTCAAGAAAAAGATTTAGGTTGAACATAAAGAAAAGATTTCCTGACAGCAAGATTCATTAGGCTGTGGAATAGTCTCCTAAGGGAGCTGATATCCCAAGTGATAAAGTTTCCTTTAGAAGCAGCTTGGGGGGGGAGGCGGGGGGAGACAACCCAAATCCACAAACCTTTTAAATGTACCATATGAGGAAAAAATGTGTTAGGAGAGAGAGAATGGACTGACTGGCTTGATAAGGCTATCTTTTTATGTCTAGTTTCTATAGATATTTGCACAGAAACATGAGCATTGCTAATTAACTGCTCATCTGCTTCATGTGCTTATGGCTTACCAGCTATAGTCAAATCCCATCTG
Source organism: Podiceps cristatus (assembly GCA_000699545.1). Taxonomy (NCBI): domain Eukaryota; kingdom Metazoa; phylum Chordata; class Aves; order Podicipediformes; family Podicipedidae; genus Podiceps; species Podiceps cristatus. The sequence continues at coordinate 13,647 of KL287521.1, read as the reverse complement.
TCACTTGAGGACAATTAAGTGGGCTGAGAAGCATCATTTTATGACTGCACCTGGCCAGGAGGAGGTATTCCAGATGGACAGCATGGGAAGAAGACAACACCTAGAAGAGGAAGGGGGGAGGCTGTCTCTTTAACAGGCAATCGCAAGTTGTAAATGCATTCATATAATGAAAAAAAAAATGGTCTGGGATGGTACTGGTAGAAGCATATAAAACTCATATATGTGCTTCCAGTATCAATGCATGAGCTGTACAATTTTCTTCAGACTGCTAAGGTTTTTTGTCTCTGATTTTGTATGGATTTGTCGCTGTCACTGGAGACAAGCAAAGATGTTTGAAATTGCAAGAGCTGACCAAAAGCAAATAAATGGCACGAAGGACGTCGGAGACAAGGAAGAGAGAATATGCATCTGTATTATCAAGTAACACCCAAAGACAGGAATCAGGTAGTGGTGCTGCAGCACAGGTATATGGACACTGAGTCTTGGGTCTGTTTGGGACGCAGTTCTAGGGGTTGCCCAACTGCATTATAAAATAATGGGGCCCACTTATTCATGGTGCTGTCATAGCTCTCATTTTGTCCGTTCACATTCAGGCTGCTTTTGCTGCCTGTGGCTTACAGTGCAAAGGCCCTTTCATTTGAGTCAGAAAATATGTGATGAATAATTAAATTTGTCCCTAAACACAATGTTTTCTCAAAACTCTTCAAGCGGTGTCAGTGGCTCTTTAGAGGCCATTTTCGAAGCTTACAGCAGTATCCTCTGGTAATGAGGTAATGATATTGCCTCAATTATGTGCTGCAAGGGAAGATGAAGACTTAAACTGCCTTTCAGCTTTAGAATTACTGCTGTATTTTTAAAAGTATCCGCCCTCCCTTTCTCTTTAAGCAGAATCATCCCACCCCATTTGTCAAGATAATAAGATAATGCCATCAGTTGCCAAGAAGGGCCTCCCTCTCCTTGCAATGATAGCTTCCTTCAGAGGGATGACATTAACATTCTCGTTTTGTAACACCTGAATCCAGATAGTTTACTTCACCTGAATTCTACTTTTTGGCTGCTACTTGCCATATTTGTCCATTATGCATGATCAGGAGACTGAAAGAAGAGCCATCAACCTTTGTGCTGATACTTCCCAGCAAAGGTATTTTTTTTTTAATATATATATGATTTTATCTATAAATAAGTGTATGTGGAAGAGAGACTTGCTTCTTAGTAGGCCAAAAAAGAGGATTGCAACTCCTCCTTGAAGCAGCTGTTATAAATCCTAGCGTGGTGACAAATTGCTGTGGGGCCTGGGGTGCCTCCCTGCAGGGCCACACTGGCTGCGGCCCCTGGCCGGACCATCGGTACCGCTCTGTGGCGTGGGGACCCTGCTCCCCTTTATTTGTGGGAGCACAGGCGAACATCTTGTTTCGCTGCTCCTCCTTGCGCAGTCTTACAGGGGAAAAGGTTTCAAAGAAATCCACCTCTGTTTTGTAGAGTGGGGGGGCTGTAAGATGGTTGTGAAGAAACGGTAGGAAATACAAAGTCTTACTAACTGTAAGCATTCAGAAATTATCACTCAAAACCCTGAACATCAAACGAAATAATCTTCTGTGGCATAATCTACTTTTTGTGGAGCTGTATATTTTTAGGCTCCCTTCTCCTCCACTTTCTGAACCGTTGTGGACCATCTATTTAAACAAAGGTCTTTTCTAACCACATGTCTCCAGGAGCTGGTAAAGGGAAACAAACCCCCCCCTTCTGAATATCTGGCAGCAGACACAGAAGTTGGCAACCCTGAGTTCTTACTGTCCATGTTCCCTGTGCAGCTGTATTAGGGGCCATTTGATACTATTTTCTCTTTGTGCATTTCAAACTAAAGCCAGTTTCTACATAGGATTTTGTGGGTTTTCTTCTTTGGGTTGGTTTGTTTTGTTTTTTAAACTTTTTTTTTTTAAATAGTAGCAGAGGTTGTCCATTTGTTAGGTGCGAGTTTTCTTTCTCTCCATAGTGTTTCAAATATACTCTTTTTTATTATTACTGTTTAATATTCTGAGAGCCAGAAACTTGAACATCAATGTACCTGTTGGTTCAGGAAAACCAGGGAATGAAATGGATTCTTGTAGAGAGTGAAACTGATTTGTGCGACCCTGCTGACCAAGACAAGTAAGATGAAATAAAAGCCAGCATCGTAACAGGTAGAAAAAGAATTTCAAATGCTTTCATTCTTGCTTTTGCAAAAGAATTAGTGTAAGGGATATAGCAGAAGAATTTAAAGAGAGGTTTATTTAATTTGGACTCTTCTCCGTTTAAAAGACCTACGTGAACAGATCTTTCTCAACCACAAAGTCAGATGTAAAATAAATATATAGAAATTTAGGCATGCTCCTTCTAATCTGTATATCACTTCTCTTTTAGAATTAATATCAATGACAGCTCTTGGATTTTGTAAAAGTTCAAAACCTGTAAAAGTGCCTGAGACTTGTTATTTAAACACTTAGTTGTTTTAACCCTCGTTCCTTACCTTCTCATAATTTGCTGATGCCTCATGAAGAATTTGGTTGCTGTAGAGAAGCCAGGTTTCCAAATTAAAGCATTCATTATTCTTTCTTCCTTCCTTTCCTCCAACTTTGAATCAAGCTCTAAGGTCTTTCATAGCCCTGAATGAGGGATGATGAGTCATATGTTTTTTAACTTTTTTTTTTTTAATTCTGTTCTCCCTCTAATACAGAAATTCTATCAAGACAAAAAAACCCCACAGTTTGATGCCTGTATCTGGCACAAGCATAGCCAACAGCCTGAGATAAAGTAGTGAATAACAGGGAAGAATATTCAGGCCTATTTTGGCGAACTGGATACTCAGTTTCAAACAACTGTGATTACACTTTTCTTCCACCTTCCTTGTCTCACTAACATGACAGCAAGAACATTTCCTTCAAAAACCACATTTTAAGCCTGTCAGAGATAATCATTTAAGGTCAGATTTTTCAAATGCGTTCAGCGTGCTGAATGCAGATGGGATGCTAAGCACTTCAGTTTTTTTGTGGGTTGTTTTTTGGTTCTATGTTTTGGGGTTTTTTTAATGATCCTACAATAGGATTTCTGGGTACAGAATAACTTTGAAAATTCATATTCTATCTAAATGACTTAGGTCTATGATAGCTTGTTCTTAATAACCTTCTCTCAATTTGGAAAAAGCACCTTGGTTGTGGGATTTACAGGCATTCTCCTAGTTGGACAAATTCTGCTTTCACTGAAATTTGTAAAAATACTTCTAACCTAAACTGGTATTATCTGATGTGGAAGTTTGGTCCTGCTTCCCATCTTTACCATTTACCCGTAGGTATACGTTTAGGAATACACTTCATCCAAGCTCACAGAAGACCAAACCTGTGCTTCAGCACTGGTCCAAGCTCTCTGCTCCTATACTGTAGGTGGACCAGGCACATGGGGCATCAAATAACTTACATCTCAGCCTGCCAACAGGCGTACTAATTGTGGCTTTTCCCTAAGCCTGCAGCAGATATTTGGGGTTTAGATGTCTGTATAGAAGCATTCTACATGTGATCCTTTAGGGTTAGTGAGGAGAAATACACTTTCATGGTGCAGTTCTGCTCAGCTATAGTAGAGGAAGCACTTACTAAGATATCTATAGTAAGCCCAATGAATGAATCATGTCCTAGAACTGCCTAAGTCCTTTGGTTCATCCACAAAGGTCACCAGGTGACTAGCTAATATGTGAATGTCTATATTATGGGCCTCAAAGCTGAGACCAATGCCACTGCTGGACATGGCTGTTGTATTGGATGGAAAACGTAATGGACATTCAGTGTGCAAAATCTTAACTTCCCATCCTTACCTTATTTTTGCTCCACTGGTTTCACTTGGGAAAAGTAATGCAATGCTAATCGCTTCTGAAATCTTTACCTACAGCTCAGATGCTGTGTAGCTGTACACTCCACTATGGCTGTTTCCTTTTAACATTATTTGCTTTTTTCATTGTGAAACAATTTGTCCCTGGAACTGTTTTAGTACCACAGACACAGAAATGGAGCAGTGACTAACTGATTCACTCTCCAAGATGCCATGTATTTAATATTGTATCCATCTGTGGTATGAAGATACCCTTCTTTATTTGATTATGTTCCTTGAATTCTCTAGATGGTAATTTAGGAAATCCTTTGCTTAGCTCTTTTGTAAGTTTTTTGTGTTGTTGATATCACTATTATTTGTAGAGACAATGAGCAGGAGGAGATATTTGGTCTGTTTGCTTGGGGTTTTTTTCCTCTATTTATGAAAAGATTTTTATTTTTAACAGGTGAACCTAAGATAAGAGATCAGATCCTAACACATCAGTCCTTTCTGGTTCTGTTACTGTACGTGGAATACATTTTTTCCTTGGCTTATCACAAGCCAATATTAAATCTGTGTGGGTTTTTTCCCCACCTCTTCTACCTCCTATTTTCTTAGAGCATATGTTGAGGATGTCACCCAGAGCAGAGGAGAAGTGTAAAGCATCTGTTGCAAATTATCCAACTGTGATTGATTGATTGATTTGCTTTTCATTTTATGCATTAAACTCTCTTGGTTTGGATTTCAACTTAGACCTCAAATGAATTTCAATAACGGTACATGTCGGGACTTACCTGTTATAGAGTTCCTGAAATTCAATAAAACCAACCCTGGTAATTAATTGATGTTTAGTCACTGACCATACACATTCCTAATAAACCTCCGGGAAGCTAATAGGTTAACATATAAAGAACTCCTTTTGAAATGTTCCTGGTGGATGAGGTTTGGATTAGACTTAAGCTTTCCTGCGCTTGAAGGTGGCTTGTTCTGGAACTCCTTGTACTTCTGAGGTTTGCAGCAATCCTTCTAGGATTGTTTAAATAGGATTTACAGCTGAGCAGTAAACCAAACTAGCAGTAAAAATTCTCAAATTATGGTGCTAGGCAATCTTCTAAACTGTACTGCAAATGTAATCGCTTTCACTTATGAGTCCTGATTTATTGTTTCTGAAAGAAGCCCTGTACTATGGTGGTATTTTAGTCAACTTATTTTGTTGTGACAATAACTGAGATATACCTAGTTTTCTTCCCCTATCTCTCAGAATTTACTGCTATTAGAAGTGAATCTCATACAGCTCAACAGAGCTAGTGAGATAAGAGAGCAGGAAATCTACCTGCGACCATACCATTTGGAGGAAGGGAAAAACGTTCTTTGTACACCAAGCAAGTGAAATGGATGGAGTTTTCCTCAGTCCAGTTAGAACATGGAATACTTGACCAGCAAGATGCTTTAAGAAATCAAAATCCGTTTATATTCACATTGGAAATGTGAAACAGTAATTTCTCATCATTTCTGTGAAATCTTTGTAGATGGACCAGAAAGGGAAACATTGATGTGCGTGGCAAGAGGTTCTTCCCTAGCCATACAAAGCAATCTCGGGAAGTAAAAAGTATCAGAACTCTGAGGGTTTTTGTTTATTTTCTATATGGAATGAAGACTTAGAAATGTGAAACCTCCTTTCTTAGCTTGTTGACTCTGCACCTGGTTTGTTTTTTTTTTCTTTTATCTTCCCTCTTTCCAAAAGGGACAAGGTGACCTGAGTCTAGTGTTTTTAGTGTTGTGTTATGATACTGCAAAGCCTGATGAATAGGCAACTGCAGTTTGTTTACAGAGTCTTGGCAGAGGAAGGTAGTAGGACTTTGAAACTCAGCTGAAACCGATGAATTGAATAGCAGGTCTGGGTAAGTATCTGTAGCATTGTTGCAAACTATAGTTTAAGGAACCAAGAGTCACGTTTTCCTGATATTATGGGTACTTCTTATATTTCTCATTTTCTGTTAAATAAGAAACCTGCAGGTAGAAGTTAGTTTATAGTGAAAAGAAAAGCTTGATCCTCATGGGACAGTTGAATTTAGGGAAAATATAAAGGTACAAACGACGTTGCAGGCAAATACGCAATCCTGGTTACCTGCTGCAGAGCCAGGGCAGCAGGGGCTCTCCCGAAGCACAAAGTCAGCAAAATAAGAGCTCTCGCACTGCAGGTCTCGGTCTCCACCACCACAGGAGAGAAGGAAGGCAGGCACACAGCCAGGCTTTCTCCCTTACGCTGCTCCTCAACAGGAACACGAAGGCAGATGGCCATCATCGCCACTGGCTCAGGGCAGGAAAGGCCTGGGAGATGCAGTCGCTAACGCACGGTGCTGCTGTCTTTCCTTCCGACCTGCCTTGCAATGGGTGCCTTGCTCTTTTCCTAGTCTTCAGTTTGTTGGTAGCTGGGCCTTCCTTGCTGCATTGCATTCCGGCAGGTGATTTTGTTTGCTGGAACAGATGTCCTCTTTTACACTGGCTTGTGCTGCCCTGCCTATACCAGGGTAAAGGAGGAGTAAATCCATTATAAATGACTACATGACAAGTGCAAGGCACACAGAGGAGACGTTGCCCCTTCTGTTCTTGTGACTGAGATGGAATTTGAGTTCTGTATGATGTACCACAAAAGACTTCATACAGTGTTTAGAATTTCATTATTTGTAGCCAAAAATGACTATGACAAAGACAGTTAAATTCTGCCTCTGCTTCTGTTACCTGGATTCATGTTTTGTGACAAGGACCAGGGAAAAAAATCAATCTTGTTTCAATAGTGCTATGTGTTGTCTTCTTACAATACTTACCTATAAATAAAGACCTTAATTTAAATTTGGGACTGGTGGCAAAATGGCAAGGAAGAGGTTTACACTGAAGTGCATTTATATTTGGTGTTTTGGTGGGGTTTTTTGGTGTGGGGTTTTTTTTTTTTTTTTGGGAAATGAAGGACTGCAGGGGAGGGGTTTTGGATTAGAATTATATCTATATCTAAAATCTTTAATCAGTAATAATTCTCTTCACATTAAATAGTGGTAGAAAAAGAGACATAATTCACAGCCGTGATGATTTAAAATAATAAACACTCTCTATACTTGGCCTTGTTGAACCTCATGCGGTTAATCAGTAATAATTTTTTCTACCACTATTTAATGTGAAGAGAGAGACATAATTCACAGCCGTAATGATTTAAAATAATAAACACTCTCTAGGGTAGAATGGTCCATCTCAGTGCATTACACTGTTTCCTATTAGCATCAATATTGAAAAGGTGCTACTACAAGGACAGCAAACTTTTGCTTAACATGCACGTAGCATTGTTCCGGGGAGGTTTAACACTGGAGATCTAGAATATAAATTGTTCCACCAGTTTCTACTTCGTGGAAGGTAATTCATTCTCTCTTAATTTGCTAATGATAAATTGTTGTTTTAGCTTGGCAAGTCATGCAACAGATTGGTTTTGTTTCACAAATGAACAGGAAAAGGAGTACAGGCTAGGAGGATAGATAAAATGCCCTGACTCTCCTCTTAAACATCATTTGATTAAACCCAAACCTTCAATTGTGGCTCAACAATGGCTGAGTAAGTATTTCCTTTCCTGGAGTCCCAGCAGGTGTCCTACTTGCTGACAGCAATTCCTGAATCTCACTAGAGCAGATAATTTGAGCTAAAGCATACATTGTCCCCTCATCTTGCCTTCAGAAGGTGAGGAGGTGATAAGTGTTTTCTGAGGTGTTTCTGATATATGGTTTCCCTGAGGTTGTGAACAATAATTACAGAAGCGAGTTGGAGTCCAGGGAAAAGGAAATTTCTGCTAGATAAATCTCTGCAGTCTGATTTTACTGCAGGTCAAAGATTGCCTGCTGTCAGAAAGAAGAAACCATGTTAACTTTCAAGAAGGCCCTTGGAGTTAAGAGTGAGGGCAAAAGGCAGCAGTTTGAGTAGAGGGCTAGAAACAGTTTTACCCTGCAGAGCAAGCTTTGTGGTTTCAGTAATCTTCCTGTTGTTTCCACATGGAAAGGCAGGATAACCAGACTTGGATGTTCATTTAAGATGTGACAGCCCACATTCAAGTCCCTGTTCCTCTTGAGGTAGCCCAGGAACATGGGCTCCTGTTTCCCACCTTCTGGCTAGACACTGTAAGCTCCTGGCTGCTCTGTAGTTCACTCTTGGTTGTTTCTGCTGCGCGTGAACCATTAAAATGGGCTGATGCCTGGGTTGTGAGAGCATGAGTGAGCATGACCAGCAATGGGGGCATCTGAGATACAATAAGTGCTTTTCTAGTACCACCTCTGAGTCAGGAAGAGCAGAGACCAGGTCTCCTGACGTGGGTAAATGATGGTCTGAACTAGCAGGTAACCAAAAGCTCTGGAGCAGAGTAAGTGTAGATACCCGCTGCTCTGTTTTATGGATGGTCTCTTCCAAAAGAAACAAATGGACATTCCAGCTGGTCCCTCATCAGGTCCAGCTATTGAGAGGAAATTTAGCTCATCTGGATGGTATAGGCTGCTGAAAGCTCTATATGTCCCTCTGAGAGGACAGAGAAAAGTTTCAGTATGTGCCATTTGTAGTGGTACCTGCCACTTTAAATAAAAAAGACATATTTGCAAAAGCATTTAAATAAACCCAGAAATTATGAAAAAAAAAAATCACATCAGGTTTAATGAAATATTCAGGGATATTTCCTCCATCTTTTTTTCTCTCTCTCTTTTTTTTTTTTTTCTTTTTGTTATCCTTCCACCCCAAAAACTCTCAACATGAAAAATCTTGTTCTAAACCAAAAATACTTTGGGGGAAAAAAATAACTAACATGGGGGAAATTAAAATATCAAAACCAGGAACCTCTTATTTATTCAGGTGTAGCTATGCAGTCACACTGTAGATGTTTGGTTGTTATTTCCATGCTCCTATAACAAGTCATTCTTTTCTTCTTTTCATAACTTAAAATGAAACTAATGCTATCAGAAGTTCCCAATTTGACAAATCTGGAGTCTACCATTCTCTTGTAGAAGAGTGCTGTAGATAAGATGTGAAATGATATGTTCTTACATAGGATCTCTCTTTATCCCAGGAGTCATAACCATATTAATTTGGCTTCCTGCTGCAGTGCAGTACTACTTGGAACAAACAAGAATTTTTGTGGCATAGACTTTTGTTCACCATGAAAAGTAGGATTCAGTCTGAAACCTTGAGTCCTGTTTCTTTAACATCTAAAACATTTTCCATGCTTATCTGGGATTGTTTAGTGCACTAAGAGACATTATGGATTCCTTGGCTCATCTCTCCTGCCTGATGAGCAGAGGTAAATGGATGGAGAAATGGATTGGTATATATTTTTTTTTCCAAGTGCTACAAAGCACACAATTTACTGTAATTAGCTGGAAGATGTTTGTTTGCAGAAATGAGGGTGTCATATTGGGAGTAATCAATTTTGACTGCCTAGAGCCTCTCGGGGCAGTGGGGAGGAAAATGAGGGAAAAAACCCTCCACGCTTAAAAAATAAATGTATCTTGCTCTGCTCTTGTCTTGAAAAACTATTTTGCTATTAACTATAAAAGCCCTAGTCTCTGGAAGTTTTTGCAGCATTTTCTTTAGTTATTTTACAGATGGATCTGCTTGTTTTTGACGGTTCTGTTTTGCTTTGATTATTTGTGTCTTCTGGCTGAGCACAACGAAGCTAGCAAGTATGTTGGTACTTTCAATGTGGACTACCTGTCGGTAGGAATATGCTTACAATGTTAGAGCTGGAGTTTTTTTTTTTTTTTTTTTTTTTTGTGGCTCAACTGAAGCATAGCCTTGCTTTCTGAACTTACTGCTTTCTATAGTCAGCATCGTAGCAAGACAAGCACTCCTTGCTCCTAGTGCCCTCCGAGAGACGCACAATGGCTGAGTGCCAGCCTCCTGTCATTAACGGGTCCCTCCTGCTTGTCACTGCCACCTGCTTAGTGAGAAGCTAGGGTTTCTTTTTGCAAAGAACAGAGACCAGCCCCAAGTGTCTGGACATAGTTCTTTTGCTTAGAAATGTGGCACCTGTTGATGCCCATGTGCTATACTTTATGCTGTGGGTTTTGCTGTCTTAGCCAGCAAAATTCTCAGGGCTAGCTTTAGGCACAAAGTGGGTGCTTCCCAACGAAGCAGATGATGGGGGGGAGGGGAGGGAACAAAGTAGCTTGTGATTCTCCATCCTGTTTTACCTCTGTTTAAGAGCCTGGAAAGCTGAGCCTGAGAGAGCACTTATGGAAAAGAGGCAGTAGTGGCTGTCATTCTGCAGCAGCAACCATCCTTCTCCCTGGCAAAAAGCAAATTCGACCCTCTAGATCTCTTTTTCTGTCCCTTATCTTTATCTTGTTTCTTTCCATAGCTGGAGTTATGTATCCCTGTTAGAGGCTTAACTTTTCATCGTCAGGGAAGTAAAATTCTCCCTACATTCCTCAAAAGCCTTGAGGTGGCCTCATCCATCACTGTACATCTGGATTCCTCTACCCTGCTTACATAGGTATGCAGTTTCTGAGAGTTATGGGTGCACTGGAGCAAATAATTTGCTTTCCCACATCCACTCACAGAAGACCAAGTGCTATTTTTCTCCCCTTCATGCAGCACCGAGCCCCTGTGAAAGCATCCATATTTCTATGTTCCTGTAACATCCAGGGACTGACAGTGCCTTTACCTTGCTCTACCTCACCTTTCTTTTCTCTGTGCCCTTTCTGAATGGCAGCACAGAAAAAGCTCTACGGCATATGGGGAAGATGCGGGTCTTGCACATCCTTCACGATCACCGCCCATTGCACGCACAGTGGAGCGTTTGTATCCAAAGAGAACGAGGGAGGACTTAACGCTGTGTTAAAAGTGAGTGCAGGAATAGGCACGGTGACTCTGTAATACAGTTCCCGCTCCGCAGAAGCGCTGCGTGCCTGAGCAGCATGAAGGGAGCAATGACAGCACGCAGGACCCAAAGCACTGCACAGATGAATTCTGGAGCAGAGCAGCTGTTTCACACTGTCCAAGCAGCACTGGACTGATCAGAGGAAGGGCCAGTCTCACAGAAAACTTGGGAAAAGTTTGGCCAGCTTTCAGTACCTAATGCTGCGGCACTCAGCAGAGAACTAATTGACACACATGATCACGTTGTCAGCTCTCTAGCTGCTGCCGAAGTAAGTGGCCGTGGATCCTCAGCAGCCCCTTCCATCACGTTAGCGCGCGGGCAACGTGTGGCCGCGGCTGCTGAGCTAAGCAGCTCTCGGGCCAGCCTGGCGGCCTGCCACGCGCGTGCAGGCTGAGCCCTGGGTGCCGGGCTGGATTTCAGTGGGTGGTTTTCCTTCTCATCTAGGGGTATGTGAACATTGCACCCTGCCATGCCTCTGACTGGTAGCTCTGCTGTGGTGTTTTTGTGGGGAATCTTCTAAAACACCTCCATGCTGATGTCTCTGGGCAAATAGTCTTCCACTTGCAAATGCCTTTAGCGTTTCTGAAACGAGCTGTACAGTGCATGATCGTTACCATTTGTTAAAGGAGTGGGCTGCGCTATGTCCCAGACGAGCAGATGTCGACATTGTTCAGTCTTTCACTACACCTGGTAGGCTGGCATTTCTCCAAACAGCTCAGCATGAGGGGCAGAGATCAAATGGCTCTCCTTAACATTAATTTGGTCTCTTTATGGTATTTCTTTGATGGAAATTCCAGTACCCAACCTATTTGTATATATCATCTGTTTTTTTTTTTTTGCTTTTTTTGTTTTTTTTTTGTTTTTTTTTAAGCTCTTGTGCTTGATGTTTGTGGACTATTATTTTTTTTCCATCGCTGGCAAGAAAAACTGAGTGAATTGCAGAGAATTGAGTCCCGAGAGCACAATAACGTGCTTTGCTTTCACAGTTACTGCTGTTGTGTGTGTACATACATAGATGTACAGGCAGCTGCTCTATCTAATGTAGTGGAGATGGCAAACATTACGGAAGTTAGTTTCCCTATGGGGCTGTAAGTGGACTAGAGCAATAAATTTACTAGCTCAGATTTCATTCCTGAGTTCAAGTCAGTAACCCACAAACAATACTACAGATTTAGTTACAAGGGTCCTATTTACAATTGTACAGTTTTTCTTTGCATAAAAACATGAACTCGTGAATGTTCCCATCCTGATAAGTACTCTACTAGGCATAAGTTACTGGAACCCTCCTGACTTTGAGAACACATGAAAACAGAAAGGGGCAGAGAACAAGGTCCCATCTCTCTATTTAGTATTTCTCAACGTGAGTCATGCCTCTAATTGTTTGCCAGTTAAAAAGGGAGTTGATGGAACTCCTTTCTGGCTACCTCTACAGCAATGCCTGTCTCTCTTCAGTGGTGCCTAGGGGCAGGAGAAGAGGTAGCGGGCACACACTGAGACACAGGAAGGCTGTGTCTGAACATCAGGAAATGCTTTTTCACTGTGAGGGTAACTAAACACTTGGAACAGTTTTCCCAGAGAGGTTGTGGTGTCTCCATCCTTGGAGATACTCAAAAGCCATCTGGACATGGTCATGGGCAAACGGGCTCTGGGTGGCCATGCTTGAGCAGAGAGGTTGGACAAGATGACCTCCAGCAGCTCCAACTTCAACTGTACTATGATTCTGTGATCTCGGCTCTTATCCCTCTTCCCTTTTACATATTGAATGATTTCTTCTGGGGCAGAGAAAATGATGCACAGAAAAGAGAGGAATAAAAAAGAATGGTAAAGGAAGTATTTAGGAACCTTGGCATGCGATAAGGAGACATAGAGCCCTGAGATGTTAGGAAACAACAAGTTGTCACAAAAGAAATCTGGAAATGCAGATCAGAGGAATTCTAAGGATTGGCCAAAGATGCAGCAAGTTCAGTCCAGAGAAGCCAGTAAGCATAGAGTACTCACTGTGAACATTATTTAACTGCATACAGACCTAGGACTGGAAGGAACTTCTAGGATGTTTAACCCTATTCCCTTTTACAACACACACCCGTTGTATGGAGCAGTGCTGTAACACTCACAACTAAGTACCTAAGCTCCCTGGCAGCTCTTGCCATTGAAGTGACTTTTGTTTTTTTTTTTTTAGATCCAGGAATGGGTCATTTCACAGTGTGGTGCCTTGCTGCTCTGGGAAGCCTATACTGTCATGGTCCTGGAGGCTGCACAGTGTGTCATCCTCCTCCATATTCAGTCCAGACATACAATGGACACAAACTGAGGAAGAGACTATTATTTCTTTATACTCTAAGTATAAAAAAAATCCAGAAGAACACAGGAAGCATTCTGAGTTCATCAACTTGACATAACTAGGAAGAATGCCTTTTTTCTTTGCTTTTTTTTTTTTTTTCTTTCCTCCCCACCCTCCACTTCCTTCTCCCCATGTCATCATATGTTTGCTCTGTGGGACCTGGGGAGAGTCACTGATGCCCTTATGGGAAAGGTTCATCCATGCCACAGAATGGATTGAGGCTCTTTTTCATGTTGTGGTTTGGGGTTTGTGTTGGTGTGTGGTTTTTCATTGGTTTGTGGTGGTGGTGGTTGGTTGCTCTTTTGAGTTGTATTTTTGGGTTTCTTTTTTGTTTTTTTGGGGGGTGGGGGTTTGTTTTGTTTGGTTTGTGTGGTTTTTTTGGCTTGTTTTTTGTCTATTTGGGGTTTTTTTGTTTTGTGTTTTGTTTTATAAATTGAGGAATTCTGTTTGTTCAGTCCTTCTGCCCACTGATAAGTGACAGATGCCACTCCTGAAGAGCGATTACATTGAAGTGTGAGCACAAAAGGTTTTTTAGCAGGATTTTATGTTAACAAGAGCTAGCTGCATATTA
>KL287520.1:539-12125 GCA_000699545.1 Podiceps cristatus | reverse complement strand
TTCTCGGGTGGATCCCATCTGGGCCCATGGACTTGTGCACATCCAGGTGGAGAAGCAGGTCAGTGACTGCCACCTCTTCAACAACCAGGACTTCATTCTGTATCCTATCCCTGTCTCCCAACTCAGGGGCCTGAAAACCCGAGGATGGCTAGCCTGGCTATTAAAGGCTGAGGCAAAGAGGGCATTAAGTACCTCTGCTTTCTCCTCGTCCTTCATGGCAAGGTTACCTTCTGCATCCAGCAAAGGAGGAAGACTCTCCCTGGCCCTCCTTTTGCCACTGACATACTTATAAAAACTTTATACATACTCATTGTGTATACAGTCATCCTTAATGTTCTTTCAGCCAGTGCTGAAATGGAAAACAGTAACAGTGGATATCTCTTGAGTTGCAGCTCCCATTAACCATTAGAGCGAAGTAGTAAATTACTTCCAAAATATCCAGGTGAGATGAGAAATCTCTTAGTCGTGATTTTGACCTACCAGTTTCAGGCCCAGCAAGTAACCAGAATTGCTGAGGATGTCTGAATCACTAGGACAGTCCCCAAATGTTTCTTCCTAGGTGACTGCATACATACATAGATCCAGCACCTGCTTTCAATCAGTCAGATTGCTCATGTGCTAGCTGAAGCAAAATCTGGCACAGTGGGGAGCAAGGATGTAACTAATGTTATATAAAGAATGGCCTAACTGCTAAGGCTCTAAGTGTGTGGTACTGTGGTCCTGAAGTAAATGTACTTGTCCTTTCCCAGAGTGTACCCCAGTACTCTAACATCGCAGAGCAGTTGCTGTTTAAGATGATTTGCGAGGGATTTCTACCCTTTTTCACCACCAACAATAGAGCTTTGTTCCCTCTTCAATTTAATTTGACCTGTTCTTTGGAGTGAAGATTCTGAGCATCAATGGTAACTTTTTTGCTTTTCCTAAAACAAACAGATAAATAAATCAATAAATGAATTTACACAATTCTGATGGCTAAGGGCCCAATGATGGAGCTTTTATATGGATTTTGCATTCTGACTGACTTCCTAGAGCCTGTCTGGGAACCTGTGCTGTCCTCTCTGTAGCGAGCGCTCTGTCTTCTGATGAGCACTCCTTTGCTTGCAGCGGCTCATCGCTCTGACCCATGAGGCAGCTCCTGTTACTGTGTAAGAAGTGCACAACTCCAGAGGCAAAATGTTTGAAAAGAGCAGCTCTGCACTGCAAGCAGCACCCAGCTCTGGTTACTCTTGTATTAGATTTTGTGTAATTAATTAAGATGGGTATGTTAATTATAAGCTTGCTGTACCGTAGCATAAAGATTGCCATTTCTCTTTGGTAGTTACAGTAACTCCTGCTTAGATGGTCAGGGCAGCTGTAAAGATACCCATTCTTCCCATCCATTCTTCCCTTATGCAGGGAGCAGAGAAGCCCTAGGAAATGCAGCTGAAACCATATTAGATGGCAGCAAGGATGCGGGAAGAGAACAAACTGGGAAAGTGTCTACTTTATTCCAAATGATTTTAAGGGGAGCTTGTGAGGTGCAAAAAAAAAAAGATGAAACTTACAGGGCAGAAAAGGTATAGGGCAGAGCACTGACCTTGTGGGTTATCGCACAACTTTGACCAAGACCACTGCTGTACTTATAAGCTATGCTTACTAGTGAAAACACGCAGCCAGGAAGGACACTTCTCACACACTTCCCTTCTGTTGTCTCTGGGTTGCTAACAGTACACAGCTCAAGAAGGGAGCACTGTTAAGGTTTGTAGTAGTGAACAGTGTGACACAATGTTTCCATAGCAAAAGTTCTGCTTGTGTTGATTGAGAAAAAGCCCATCTACTTGACTGCAAAGAAATTTCACAATTTCAGTTTTATCTCTGTTGTCGTACCAGGAACTCCCTTTGAAGTTGCTAATGCTCCAGGGAGATCTTGTTTTGCGTTGAGTCTGATATGTTAGATTTTGATCCTTTGTGACAACAGCATAAACTCAGAATAAATCCTGCTGGGATCTGGGCCCATGGCCCTTCAATGTAGTAATTCCGATGCAGGTGACAGCAGCATCTGGTCTTTTATGTTTTTAATAGTGGCTGTGAGGTCCTCAAAGGATGAGCAATTTGTGTATGGCTCAAGTTCTTTTCTTTCAACTAAAGCTTGATAATGATGTTCTCACCCACAGTTAAAAAAATGAAGTGTAAGCTACAGAAGTCCTCTGCATCTGCAAACAGCTGCTCCGTCACTGGGAGTCCGTGAGGGTCAGCGTTATCTGTAGGGATCTCAGCCCACAGGCGATACTGTCAAACTGAATTTTGCGGTACATTTGGGGAACTAACTTTAGTGCCCTAGGCGCTTTGACAGTGTATTAATGGGGCCACAATTCCAGCAGCATTAATCAGACCCCAGGATGTAAAAGGGAATGATTCAGAGAGAAACACTGTGTTCTCGCAGTCTGTCACTGCGGGGAGGCATTGGTAATGCATGAGTGGGATTTGTGATATTTTTCAGTTTACATGCTTAGGGATTTCCTCTGCAGCTTCAGGAAGGGTTCGATTTCTCTGCAGGAAGAAGTGACAGGGGTCCCTTGAATGGAAAGGTAAGGTTTCACAGGTTAAAGTGTGGGTGTGAAGAATGACTGGCTAAGGTTGAGGGACCCTGTTCAGGCTGGCAGGGTGACTTGCCTGCACAAGCTTGTGCACTGAGACAGACCGGATCTGTTGTTGGATTCCAAGGGACTTTTGTTTTGTCTTTTGTTTTAAAGCAAGCTGGGGAAAGCCAGGGTTGATGCTTAAGAAAAGAGCTGATGCGCAGGAGATCAGGGCTTTGTTCACAGCATTACTGCAAATACTCATCCAGGGTCCGCAGCAGATGTTCAAGCCTGGCCAGCTGCTCTGGTGGGGCATTTCGTGACCAGCAGTGGAGTGGTTAAGCATTGCTGAATGCCTGAGATGACTAATCCCATGCTGTGAGCAATTCTCATCCCCACTTTCTCCTCTCCTTTTGTGTATCTTTACTTGGTTAGCTTGCAGCCAAACACAGAGGAGCAGGGGAGTGCATCACTCAGCACACTGAGCCGGAAGGCAGGGTTGCAGTCCTGGCTCCTATAGCATCAACACAAAATACCCAGAGCAGAGTCTGTTTCCTTAGTGGGACATAAGCTCTGACCTGCTAGTCAGGCCTGTGATCAGTTTGGCCATTGGCCTAATTTAGGGTAGATAATTTGAATTGCTTGCTATTTCAAAAGGCAGCAAGGGTGTGGAAGAGCTTGATATCAAGAAACAGTGTGAAAACTTAATTGCAGCATGGGAGGGGATGGGATACCGGGACTGTGGAAAATGTGGGCTGTAAGACAATGGAAAACTCCTTTAAAGAGAGATGCATTTTTGACTTGTTCCAGAAAAGGGGTTATGAACAAATGAAATGGTTTCAGTCACTTTTTCTGTTCTCTGGTTTTGACCTAGGTCTGCTCCAGCTCCTACCCAAAGTCCCACCAGTGCTGGGGCTGCAGGGCCACCTCTTGCTACCAATGTGTCAAGTAACAAACGCCTGCAGCAGACACAAGCCCGGGTGGATGAGGTAAGTGGCTCCAGATGATTTGTTGCTCAACACAAGGGTGCTGATGTGATTTTTTTTTTTAAGATGCTTTCCTCCCTAGTGATAACTCCTGCAGTGGATCTAGAAATGAGGTTTACCAAAGGATGGCATTTATGAGGAGGCAGATAGTACAAGAGAGATTCTGAGTATGAACATCCTTGTGCAAGTAACACTTCTGCAGAATAAACATGGGCATTGGTGCCAATTCAGGAATTCATCCCAGTCAGTCAGTTTAGGAGGAAATGTGGAACCAGCTCTTTTAATGTGTTCCTGTGTTCCTAAAGGTTAGATGCTAATCTCAGACCGTTTCACAAGGACAAACCATTGGTTTCTCATAGATTCAAGCCATCAGAATTGTAC
This sequence comes from Podiceps cristatus, assembly GCA_000699545.1. Lineage (NCBI taxonomy): Eukaryota > Metazoa > Chordata > Aves > Podicipediformes > Podicipedidae > Podiceps > Podiceps cristatus. Next base: position 8,200 of record KL287520.1, on the reverse strand, counting down.
AGTTGAGGGCTGTGTTCATTAGCCAGAGATCTACTAATTAATCATCACAATTTATCCCCAAAGAAAGGCACCCACACATGACACACATAATGTCATAACAGCATCTTTAACAAATCCCTGCACCTTTTGTTGGTCTTGGAGGACCACGTCCCCGTTCCAGTGTGGATCCTTGAATTCTTGTAGCCTACGGACTATCCCACCACCTCGGCTGTAATGCCAGTGTCCATCTAACTGGTGTGAGAACAGGAATAAGTGAGCACACCAGCACTCACAGGTGTAGTCCCCGAGTGTAGCAGCAGTACAGTAGCAGCTGTACCATCCTTGCACAGATTTGTGTGCTGGGTATTAAGTACAGAGTTTTGCTAAACCTCTACAAAGACTTCAGTAACTGATTGCTTATTGTCCATGGGAAAGTGGCCAGGGCTTGTGTGATTCTTTAATGACAATTCAATAAAATATACATTAGAAAACACCTATTTACATGCATAAAGGCCTCTTATTTTCAAAAGCTCCAGGTATACTTTAAAAATAGTAGAGAAGACCTCACCGCATCCAACTCAAATGCATTTCTTAACATGAATTAAATACATCCGTCAAATTGAGCTTTGTCTTTTTGAGAACTTTTTCCTTGCTGAAGATGTGAAACAGTCTTCTTGGCCTCCCCATTGCTGATGCTTGGAGCTGATCACAAGAACATCCTCTGGCTGCAGAAATGTCTGCAGAAAATTCTTGGCCCAGTTCTCTCATTATCACTGACTTTCACATCACACTAACTTCATTGATGTTAGTAGAGTGTTTTTCAGTGGGGAAAGGAATATTACATTTCAGCTTTTGTCTTGGCTTATAATAATGAAATAAACTTCTTGTCCTAAACATATTACATCATGATGGTACTGTAATTGTTCGTGAGCTACAGCAAAAGTAATTGTCCCTAGAAGATGTAAAATAATTGCTAGTTACTGTCTAAAATGAGTAATGCAGGTCAGATACATGGGGCTTTCCAAGCAGGTCAATGGAGATGGCTTTAGTGAGGCTAGTGAACCCCTGCTTTGTGTTTAAGATACTCTGTATCCTGAAACTTTTCACTCAAGCCCACACAAGTTTGTCGTCTTGTGAAGCATGATAGAGTAATTTTGGCAAGAACTCTTACACAGTATGAGGGGATAGTGAGTAGCTCTTGGATTTGAGGATTATGCAGGTGATAATCAGGGTCCACCTTGTTTTCACCTCCACTTTGAGAGGGAGGCTGAGGTTGGTATGGGTTTTGAGTGGATAGCACGTGGTCAGCAGAGCCTTGTTTGACAGGGAAATCACAGTATGAGAACAGTCAAGAGAGAAAAACGCCACTGGGCTTTCAGTACTGTGAAGTCACTAGGGTGGAACTGGTTTATAGCACCTAAGGATCTGATCTGTTTAAGCATTGCTTTGACCTTCCTACTAAATCTTTCCTGTTTTTCTTTCATGTCTTGTGGGAAACTAATCTGTAGGTGGCACCAAACACCACAGCACAGCACTATACTCCTCTGGCTATTCGGCTCCAAGTGCTGTTCTACACAGCACTTCGGACCCAAGTGCAAAACTCAGCAACATGATCATGACTTTGCTTAAGAGAAAATTTTTGGTCTTAGTAAAATAACTAACATTTTTAATGCTATATCAGTGCTGATACAGTATTTCAGCTATATCCATGTTGGGTTTTCCCCTCTGGTTTCTCTAGGCATCCTAGAGCTTATTTTCTAAGGCTCAGATCTTGGTTTTAGTCTAGATAAACATATATTTATTTGACAAAAATGCAGTCTCGTCTGGACAAGTGTTCACTGCAGCCAGGTTAAATTCAATAAATAGTTTTTTGGAGAAAAAAGAAAAAAAAGGAGAGAATGGGTAGGAAATTTTGCAGTATTTTGTTTTGGCATTTTCAAATAGTTTAAAATTTTCACTATGAAACATTGTATCAAGACAAAATTCAGCTAAATACTGTCTGAGAAATGAAAACAAAAGGGGGGTTTATTTGATATGAAGTTAAATACTTAGAAGGTTTTGGGTTGGAAAAGCAAGTAAGAAAATTTGGGTTGACCAAAACATTTGATTTTGGTTTAGGTTTGCAGACAAGTAAAACAAATCTTTTGAATTTTGGAACAGCATTTAACCCAATGACATTCCTTTCGAAGATTCTTTCACTACCAGTTTCAGCTCACTGTATTTAAATCATGTATTTTTTTTTAATAACTCTGGGTTTTTGCAGGTAATAGTTACATTATACTAAATACTAAAACAACATGGACTTTCTTAGAGTATGAGAGGTAACAGACCAGCAACCGTATTCACTGCTAGAAAAGTAGACATAACTTCACCAAGAATGGTATACTGTCTAGTATTTATGTTAGTGAGGAATTTGTACTGCATTTCCATTTAGAGTTATTGGCTTGCTAGCAGAGGATTTTTGCCTAACTCAATGTATAAAATATATGCTTGAATGGGCCTTACCTATTGTGTACTGGCTGTGTACACTTTTTTCACTGAGGCTGTGCAATGAGGTAGCACAAGCTCCCTGCTACACTTCAGTCTGATGTTTTGGGGGTAAAATTTGCTCCTTCTCCACTTTCAAGTAGGACTTCAAATTATGTCTGGGAAGTCATCTTGTCCAAGAAAGATCTACGGAATGAGTAAATTCCTTGGTTAGGAAATGCGTACAATTCCCTTTAGACTAGCCTTTATCTAGCCAAATTCTCTAGTTCAGGTAAAGAAATTCTATAAAATGTATAAGGAAATTCTATAAAATGTATAAGGAAAATAATGGCTTGGTCTTAGCAGTGACTGGACAAATGTCCACCAAATTCTAGTATAGGTACTAGTATCCATCAATTTTTTGTATCTAGAGTGAAGTAGCTAGTGGTAGGCTAAAAGAAATCAAAAGCTTTAATTAAACTAATTATGGTATTTAATAATGTCCCTTTATTTTTTACCTTTAATGGTATCTGAGCACAGTATAGCTGTGTTCATCTTGTTCTCACTGTGTCTGTTTCCATAGGCATGGTTTTTGTGGCACTGTCCAGGTAATTGCCATCACATACCGTAACAGCAAATGGCTGGTTTTAGTGTGATATTTGATAGATATTCCAGAGCATGAACATAGGGCTGAGCTTTGGCTTTACTGTGTGTGGAATCTAAGGTGAGGCTGTGCCTTTGCAGGTGGTAGACATCATGAGAATGAACGTGGACAAGGTGCTAGAAAGAGACCAGAAGCTATCAGAGCTTGACAACCGGGCAGATGCATTGCAAGCAGGTGCCTCACAGTTTGAAACCAGTGCAGCCAAACTGAAGAGAAAATACTGGTGGAAAAATTGCAAGGTAAGGAATACAAATTCTTGTTAAGAATCACTTTATGGCAGACATTACTTTCACTTGCATTTAACGGACTTTGCTTGCAGGATCTCTTAAGTGGTCTCTTCTTGTCAAGGGGAGAAAGAGATGCCTCGCCCTCTAGGCTCCAGGATAATAAGTCAAGCAACTTTAATCTTTACCAGAACCTATTCTTTAGATAATTTCTTCAGTATATAAAATGTAGATACAGATTTTGATACTTCAGGCAGTGCCTGTGGATAGGATTGGGAGAGCAATTCCATGTTAATTCGTGTTAGTTCCCTGTGTGAACCACAAAACTTGAATGGGTGTAGTGAATACTAGTAGTGAGAGAAAATAAGCTTTTTCTTTGTGGGAGATCATCAGCCTCTGGATCTTTCTTTAAGATGGTAAACTACCAAAAAAACCCAAAACAAAGCAAACACCACCAAAAAACCTAATTTTGTTCCACAAACCACTGTGAGAAATGAGGAAACAACAGTGTTTTAAGGAGGGGCAGATTAGCATAGAGCAGTACTTTAATCGACCGTCTCTCTCCTCTGCTGTCTTCAAAGTCTCATCCTTTCCCCTGAACAGAGGGAACCTCACTCTCCTTTGCTTTTTCAGACCTCTAGGATTTGTCTTTTTTGGGCCCAGAAACTTTATCTCTCTTATTCATATGAAACCCCATATCCTTGCTTCTTTCTACTCATGCACCAATAACACATGAATGCTATGCCAAAAGTTTAGGTTCATTTCCATTTCTTTTCAATACCATCTTTGCTGCTGACCATTCGTGTCTGCCCAAATAAAACCACCTGTTCCCAAAGGAGAATCCCACATGTATCTCTGACCAGTCTGTTGCCTGCTTTGTCTCTTTGATCCACAATGCTATGAAATGTAAAGCAAGGCAAAATATTCTGGGTAAACTACATGCACAAACACTCCAGAAATAAGTGGATCTAAGTTAGAGACTCAACTGAGCAGTTCCTCTGAGCCTCTTCTAACTGTTGCCCAGTTGCTTTGCCTGACAGTGCAGGAAGCAGGGCTTTTGGGAACTACATACACAGATTTTGAGTTAGGTTCACCCATGCTGACTGCAGCCACCACCATGATCTACACTGCACGAGACCTTCAGGCCCTTATTCTTATTTCCTCATTGTCCCTCCTGATTTACACTGACAAACAGAATCCACCTGTCCTCCTTCTGGCTCCCAAACTCTGGAAAGCGGCGGGGGTGGGGGGGGGGGGGTAATAAATCTCCTGGCCAGCACCAGGCCTTGATTTGACAAGTCCATGTTTGTTTTCAGTCTTTCCATTCTCACTGGGGTAATGACAGGAACTGGACTTCGGCATTTCTGGTGGTCTTATTAGCAATCAGCAAAACTCGTGGGGACCTCTACCTCTCACAACACAGTACTGGTATGGTCTGTGCACAGCTGGCTCTGATGTATCTGTTCCTGTGGCAACAGACTTCAACTCTGCAATGAGCTATTTCCAGGCTAACACGCTGTAAACTATGCTGGCTAGTGTGGGCTACCTCTCTCAATAGCACAAGTACACAAAACCAGCACAAATAGCTGCTAGTTATTAGATGTCTCCAGCTGTCTCTTCCCTATGGGAATGTGGTGAAAAGTGATCAAGTAACTCCAGTATAAAGTGGTACATGGCCATGTGTGAATCAACCCTTTTAAATCACCTCTGGAGTCCTTTACTTTGAAGTTTGCTTTTTCTTGACTTTGCTGCTGGAAATGGACAAAGTTGGTCACTGCATCTTAGCTGATAGGCAAGAACTTGCTGGCTTTGACAAGTGGCTATGTCCATTGCTGGTGATCAGCTGTTCCTAAAGTTAACACTAAATGTGGGGCCTTAACAAGTCTGTTGCAGTGAATCTTTGCAAGAATTAAAAGTACAAGGAATGAGCCACTACGTAAAAGAAAAAAAAACGAAGGGTTAATGTCTTTCATGTGAAAACCTGACTTTTTTTCTCATAACTTTCTTTTTATAGATGATGATCATCCTTGGTGTAGTATGCGCAGTCATTCTCATTATAATTATAAGTGAGTAATTCATTTTCTCTTTTGTTTGATTCAATAGCTCTGTGACTTATGAAGTGCTGATATATTAAAAAACAAAACATGAAATGGATATAAAATATTTAAACTGATTAATTTGTGAAATTCCCCTTCTAGTGTTATGCTGTTATAGTGAGAATTACTGCAAACCCTCTGGACACTTACGTAGGTAGAATTTGTTGACATTTAATGTATTTTACATTAGCATGTTACATAACTTTCCCTAGGATTAAAGAGTCTCCCTTTTCATGCTCATACAAATTTTTATGCAGTCTCAGATACCTTCCTTTCATTACCAGTGCCACAGTCCTGGTGTTTTCTAGTGAGAACTGCAATGCTTGAACTATGTCATGCCTATAAAAAAAGAGGGTGAAGGCCCACAGGCAAACAGGCACCTGAAGATTTTTTTAAAAGCATGTAGGTGCCTAGTTCCCACCAGATTAGCTGGAATTTGAGATGTTGGTGCTTCTGAAAATCCCTTTGCATCTTGAATACCTAAATATTGTTAAAAGATGCCCCAAAGTCTTATTGATTTCTTGTCTCAAAAGATCATCTCATTCCACACATTTGTTACAGGAAAGATAGCATATGAATGAATAATAGCAGTTGTGCCGGTTGGGAGCCAGGGATCTTGTAATGACAGGAACTGAACATTTTATTTATGTAACCTCTGTGTTAGCAACAGCCGTTATGTGACATAACTGTAATATGACATTAACTCCTAAAAGGGAGATTTCTTGAGTTAGACAATTCAGCTAGAGGAGATTCAACAGGGAGCCAACAGGGAAACACCAGTGAAATACCTCAAAGGAATTAAGAGGTTTTCCTCTAAGAAGGTGACACAGCCGACAGCTCAGCTGAAGTGCTCCTACACCAATGTGTGTAGCATGGGCACAAACAGGAGGAGTTGGAAGCTACCATGCTGGTAGAAAGCTACAACCTAGTTGCAATTACTGAAACCTGGTGGGACGAATCCCATGACTGGAGTGTGGCTATTGATGGCTACAGGCTGCTGAGAAGAGACAGGTGAGGAAGGACGGGCAGAAGCATTGCCCTCTACATCAAGAAATGGATAGAGTGTGAGGAGCTGTCTCTGAAGAATACGAGCAGTTTGGAAGCTTATGGGTAAGAATCAGAGACTGAAGCAACAAAGAGAACCTTGTGGTTGGTGTCTACTACAGGCCACCTGATCAAGGGGAGCCTATTGATGAAGCATTCTTGCTCCAGCTGCAGGAGGCATCACACTCGCAGGCTCTTGTCCTGCTCAGGGACTTCAACCACTCCAACACCTGCTGGGAAAGGAGCATGGTGAGCTGTGGGCAATCCAGGAGACTCCTGGAGTGCATGGAGGGTAACTTCTTAGGCCAGGTAACAGACAGCCCCACCAGAGGGGATGCGATACCGGACTTGTTGGTCACCAACACCAAGTGAGCTGATTGGTGAACGTCAGGATTGGAGGCAGCCTTGGCTGCAGTGATCATGCCCTGGTGGAGTTCACAGTCCTGAGGGATACAGGTCAAGTGAAGAGTGAAGTCAGGACCCTGAATTTTAGGAAAGCAAACTTCCAGCTCTTCAAGGAGTTAGTCAATAGGACCCCCTGGTAAACTGCCCTCAGGGACAAGGGAGCAGAACAGAGCTGGCAGATCTTTAAGGATGCTTTCCATAGAGCGCAGGAGCTCTTGATGCCCAGGTATAAGAAATCACGCAAGAAAGGCAAGAAATCGGCATGGCTGTGTCAAAAGCTGCTGGTCAAACTAAAGGGCAAGAGGGAAACGCACAGGCAGTGGAAGCAGGGACAGGCATCCTAGGAATAGTATAGGGATAATGCCTTGTTCTGTAGGGATGGGGTCAGGAAGGCCAAGGTGCGGTTGGAACTGAACGTGGCAGGGGTGGCAAAGAATAACAAGAAGGGCTTCTACAGGTATATCAGCCAGAAAAGGAAGGTCAAAGAAAGTGTATCCCCATTGATGAGCAAGACCGGCAAACTGGTAACAATGGATGAAGAGAAGGCTGAGGTACTCAACAACTTTTTTGCCTCAGTCTTCACTGGCAACCTCTCTTCCCACACTTCTTGAGTGGACAGATCTCAAGGCAGGGACTGGGGAACAAAGTCCCTCCCACTGTAAGAGCAGACCAAGTTTGTGAATACCTGAGGAACCTGAACATACATAAGTCGATGGGACCTGACAAGATGCATGCCAGATCCTGAGGGAACTGGCTGATGTAGTTAACAAGACACCCTCCATG